>NW_010581585.1:385234-471864 GCF_000705375.1 Tinamus guttatus
TCATTTAGCATCCACGGGCCTGCTGCACCAATTCCTGATTTACATCTGCGTATTTGTAGGTGTTATTTTAGCTGCCTTTAAGTAACATTTAAGAGCAAGAAATGTGGAAAAGAAACCAGCAACATATAAATGCCACCATGAATATAGTGTTAGATTGGCAATTCTGTAGCCATGGTCCATAGAATACTTGCTGTTTTATGTCTTCTTACAGAGGCATGATGAATTTATGCCTATTAGTTCCTTTAGTGCTAAGGAGATACAAGTAGGAGCAATAAGTACAAGCATTACCAGCATGAAATGGAGAAGTCCAGGGTGATAAAGTTCTTGTTAGGCATTTCAGTTTGTTTTGAACTGTGTATTTTCCTCCCAGCTCTTAATCCCGTCAGGTCTTACCTGATATCTCTTTTTTTTGTCAGGCACTTCTGTTATCCAGGTGACAGCTACTGATGCTGATGACCCAACTTATGGGAATAGTGCAAGAGTAGTCTACAGCATTCTCCAAGGACAACCATATTTCTCTGTGGACTCTCGGACAGGTATGTTACTTCAGGGATCAGCCAGTGCAAACACCGAAAGAAACAATTCCAAACAGAAAGAAAAGGTAGTGTGTCCCAGCCATGTTCATAGAAATACGCTTCTGTGTCTAAGAGGCAACACAGAGCAACACTACGTGAGGGATAAAGCAATACTCGAGTAATGCATTCCAGAGAAAGGAAGTGCCTTCAGCAGTAATATATACATTTGAATGACCGAATTCTGCAGATAGGGAGCTAGGCTTATTTGGTGCTGTAAATATTCTTGTTGGCATATATCATATCAGTGATGTCTTCAGGAGGTATAACTGGTCACAAGGCTTAGTGGGAAAAAATGTACACACATACATATATACACACACACATGCATATAAATAAACATGAACCAACCAGGCTTGGAAAGTTCAAGTAAAAGGATGTAGTCCCTAGGGGCGTACTTGTTAATAACCTTAAGTTTCTCTACAGGACACCCTCTCTGTTTTGCCTTCTCTCTCTCTTTGCATATATTCAATGCATATATCCAAAAGAGGAACCTGACAGGTTTTGACAGTTTCTAAAGGGCATCTGTAGTGCTAAGGTCAGAAACTCATGAGAGGATAGTTACTGCTGGACCCTAGGGGGGCAAAATAGAATCAAAAGCTGCATAATCCTCTTCTGCAAGTTACCAGTTTATGGAATAAGTGCATTACCCAAGTACAAACCTGGGTGCAGGTTATTTCCTCAAATCTACATGATATAAGTGGAACAGGTCTGTTAATTTTGTAATAAATTTATCAACCACACACTAATTAAGGGCATAAAGTTTTGCTAATGCTTTCTGAGACAACAAGGAGCCAAAATTCCTAGCCAGATTCAGCACAGATTTAACCACTAAAATACAATTTAGGGGCCTCCATATAGGCCCCTAAGTCCAAACTGATGATCCTGTACTTGTGTGCTGTGTAACCCAGAACCATTCTTTCTCCGCAAGAAGTTTTCCCATTACTTGTTATAGCATCCTTGGATGTGTCCAGAGCAGCATCAAACTTCACAATGGTCAATGGGGCACCCAGTTAGAATAAGTGTAGTTGTGATCTGGAAACTGTTTCTCCATCACAATTCCAGGGCTCTAACTAGCTTTCTCAGCCCGAACGGACCTGCAGGATTTGGTAATACACAAGATGCAGTTGCAGCTGTCACATTCTTTAAGACAAAGCCAGAGCATGACTGCTTACCACCTCCTTTAAAACAGTGGCTGTTGATTAAAGCATCCAATAGCGGGCAATCCGTTTCAGAATTCTCTTCTGCTAGATGATTTTTATCTCCCAAAATAACATCTTAGGTACAAAATCATGTTGCTGATCTGTTCTCTTTTGCCTCACAAATCCTAAATTAATGTGTACATGAAGGAACTACTGCTCTTCCCTTTCCCCAGCATACTTTTACAACCTGATTTTATTCTCGTAGAAGATAAAGAAATGTGTATTTAAATACCCTCAGAAGAATAAGAAATACCCTCCGAATCTTCCACTTCCTCAGAAACCATCTAGCTGTTTTGGAAAAGAACAAGCATCACCTCCGGTCTTTGTTTTTTGAAAGAGAGTGAGCCTCATTCAACCTGGTAAAAGAAATAGCACCAGCATCATAAGATAAGAGATAACAGAAGATAAAAAGCCCTAGGGAGGCTTTTAAGGCTGCTGTTCTCGGCATTTCTTTGCTGACCTGTTGTGTGCACCCACATAGGAGGCTCGGTGCTCAAAGTGGCAGCTACTCTGGGACCATTCACTGGCCCTCCTTTAGGGACTAAAGGCCCCAAATGCAAGCATGGCAGAGCCTGGCTATTAGGCACTGATGTCACTTGTTTGATCGAGCTCATGCCGTATTAAGGACAAGCCAAGAGGGGAAATTCCCTACAAAATGTTCATATGGAGAAAATTACTCAAAATCCTAAGTCCTCATATCTTATTTATATAGATGGGAGTTTGGGGAGCTATGGAACTCTATGTGTTCTAAGGATGGAACTCTTAAGGACTGCAGGTAGCAAGAATAAAATAGTGTGCTGTGCATAGTTCAGTGCTGGTCGCTATTTCTTTCCTTTTGCATACAGCGATAATTGCAAATGCAGTGCCTTTTTACTGCTCATTTATTAAACGCATACATTGTGCGTCTGCTAAAAATAGAGACTAAATATGAATTGCACAAGTCTGTAGAGTGCCAGTGTGCAAGTATTGTCTGTTCAACCTTGTGACTGGAAGCGGGCCCCTAGTGCCTGGCCATCACAGAAGAAATTGTCCCTTCAGAGCACATCCCCTTGACTACATCACTACACCGCTGTTCTTCCCTGCTCAGAGGAAGCCTCTTGAGCAACTGTGCATGGATCAGGAAAGAAGCAGAGACCCTGTGTTGCAAAGCCACAAGTTTTCTGAATGCAGCAGGCAAGGATGCAAGGACCAAAAAATGAATTGCACTCAGAGCGCTTGATTTCTGACAGCTCTGTGAACATAAGTCTGCGTCCCTCCATCCCAGCAGCCAAACACGAGTAGGCTTCAGGAGGGTACCTGGGTGTGAAGGAGCAGAAATTAGTGCATTAGTCAATAGACCGACTGCCAAAGAAAAAGAAAGCATCCAAGTTGCATGTTCTGAGACAGGCACACAAAAGGTTTGGGAAAGGAGAGGTCAGCAACCCAGCCAGGACCTCAGAGTCTGCGGTGTAAAGAAAGAGGAGGGAGGACCAGCAGGGAGTCGGGAAGTTTCAGCTCTCTGAATTTGTGCTTCTAACCCAAAGCAAGAGCCAGCTTTTGTGAGTCAGCAAAGCGGTGCACACCTTGGCCAGCGCTTGGCAGCCCCGATAAGAGAAGTGCTGCTGCCACCTCATGTCCTCATGCAGTAGTGTAAGCCCGAAAGGAAGGGACGTCCACGCGGGCTGGAAGGTGGCAGCGCTAGCCAGGTAGCATCCTCACCACCACCTCTCCCCGCTGTCTTTCCTGGCTTGCAGGAACAGTCTGCACAACCTACCTGTCTTTCTCAGCTCGCCCCAAATTCTGCTCTCGCTGACTCCAGCAAACATCCGCAAGGACCCAACAGAGCCCTAGGCTTTGTTCAGGTTGTCTCCGGGACCACGTGTGTGGGGTCACTCTGGAAAACTCATCAGGATTTATTTTTGGACTAGTCACATTTCACCCAGCTTTTGCACAGATATTTATAGCCCGGGAAGTGGCGGGGTGGGGGAGGGGGCACTTTGTTTAGTTTAGGAACACTCTGTTCCTGAAGTACTTTTCCATCTCCCTTGGAAGACAGCGTTTTGATTTTGAACAGAACAGCCTGCCCCACAGCTGAGGCGTTCTAACTGGGCTCCTTTAAAATTCATGCCTTCTGTTAATCCAGTTTGAGCCTGGGTGAGTTTCTCTACGCCAGCAAAGGTGGGACTGAATGCAGAGGCCGAGCTCTGCACAGGGAGTACGAGGCAGTAGCAAGAGAGCTCTGCATTTTGTGTGCTTTTTAAACGCCCCTTCTCTTTTTTCTGAGTCCCCTTTTCTCCTCGCAATGTCACAGGCTTAATCAGGACAGCACTAATGAACATGGACAGAGAAGCAAAAGAATATTATGAAGTGATTATCCAGGCCAAGGATATGGGTGGACAGCTGGGAGGATTAGCTGGAACAACCACAGTCAACATCACCCTGTCTGATGTCAACGACAACCCACCCAGATTTCCACAGAGTGAGTAATTGCTGCTGCATCAGGGCATCCCTGGATGGGCAAAAAGGGGCGGCCTGGTTGCACAACTGCTGTTTGCTCTAATTACAGCCCTTTTCCAACCGATTCTAGTGACGACTAGAGACAGGAAATATTCTGAATCGAAGAAGGGCACTTTTCTTCAAAAATGTCAAAATGGGACATTCAACAGCATGTCATTCAGAAAAGGTTTCTGAGCATCAAAGTCATCAAAAGCAAAGCCTTTTTAAAGCTTTGGGGTGAAATTAATTTACAGAAAAAAAAAAGGAAGGCATGAGTTGCTTTGTGTTCTTAGGCAGCTTATGGCCCTGCCTTTGACTGCTAATTGCTGCCCTATTTCTCTTTTCATCCTATCACCAAAAGGATGTCTGTCAAATAAGGGACATGTGGCAGTGCTGGAAGATGACAGTAATTCAGCCAATGCTGCAGCCAGGCTGCTGCAGGGAAGCATCTGGCAGTTGTGCCATCAGAGTAGAGTACCTTGTCATACAGACTCCCCTCCAGTAAAGGTTTATCTAAACTTTGGCAATATACCATTAAAAACTAAGATACATGACATTCTTGGTTAACACAATATCAAACAAGAATCTCCACTGGTATCAGAAAAATTACCTTGCATGTACAGAAGTGTATCTCAAAACAAAATATGCAGTGTTTTGCCTTTTATTTTACCATGCTACTATGTTTATCTCTACTTTGATGGAACTGTATCTTTCAAGGCTCTACTTTTTCAAAAAAAGAAAAAAAAAAAAAGAAGAAAGCTAATCTCTACCGGTACAGATCGATCTCCAGAAAATTTTGTTTTGCCATTTTTTCACCTGGCAGAGAACTGAAAACTTCAATTCTTTCTGCTGCTATTATTCTTCTCCATCTGTTTCTATGTGCTGTACTGCTAAGTCAAAGCACTCCACTAAAATCAGCAAGAAACAGCCATTTTTCTCCTTTCAAAGCAACTTGTTGAATGTATCATTGCCAATCCTGTTTTTAAAGTTACATGAATTGCTACTGTTTGATATCAATCTCTGGATTAGGAAAAAACGATGATAGATCAAACCTTATCCTTGATGTTCTTCTGCCATGTGAAGCTAAATTAACACAGTAATTGCACCAAGGAGGATTTGAACATAAAGCATAATGGCAGAAAGTATTATAGATATAGCATGCATATTTTAAAAATATATTTATTTTTTAAATAGCATCTCTCTCTTTTCCCCAGGCTTCCCACTCAGCAAATTAGTGGTGGACCAATTGTGCTCAGGATAAGTAGGGAGAGGCAGCACATTCTAGTAGAAAAACTGGTAAATTTGGAAGAAGCAGGCAAGCTTCTGAGCTCCCAAGGCTTTGTTCTAGCCTGAAAAAGAAGCTTGTTCAGACCCAAAGAAGGATTTGCAGTGCTTCAAAACTCTCATGTTTGTTCCACCCATACAAGCTAATCTATGGAAAGATGCCTACCCTGCTAAGTCTGCTTCGTATACTAGCTTGCATCAGGGCCACAACAACCCTAGTGCTAATTGTCCTCTTTTTCCAGGGAAAGTTACCATTTTAAGGTGTATTGCTGTTTAGAAGAGAAACCTGTTCATACAACAGACACTTAAATAGAACTTTCCCGGGCAATTCAGTGTGGGCCTTCGCTTTTAAATGGAAATAAATGGAAATAAGCCTGTTGTTTCCACCTCAGGAAAAGTCCCATAGCCTATGCAATATTATTTATCGCCTGCCCTGACTGACTCTCTGATTATTGGGCAGTTTGGGGTTCCTTTTCACCGCTTGTTTTTACTCCCTTTTCCCTCTATGCTACCTGTCCCAGAACATTATCAGATGAGTGTGCTGGAGTCTGCTCCCGTCAGCTCTACCGTGGGCCGCGTGGTCGCCAAAGACCTGGATGAAGGCATTAACGCAGAGATGAAATACAGCCTTGTGGATGGAGATGGCCTGGACGTCTTTGATATTAACACTGATCCTAATTACCAAGTTGGCATCATAACTGTGAGAAAGGTAGTAATGTTTCCTTTTTATAGTAATTTATATGGCTAATCATCCTGCTTATGTTTTATATGTGCAATATTCCCTCATGGCTACAGTAACTTGGTTCCCATCGTGTGACAGTAGCCCCTTTCCTGCTATAAAACACAAATTATTTAACATTCACTGCTGAAATATAAAAACAGATTGTGTTCTTAGGAGCAGCCTTAAAAAGTGGGGACAGCATTATCATAAACATGTCTTTCCCACCAGAGGAATGTCCTGATTCACTATTTATCTATTTAAATATTCTCTGTAGCTTCATTATCCTACAATGGAAGAAATTAGATCAATATTTGCATTTGAACTGTACACAGTTCACTCCATACACTTTTTCACTCCTATGTCCCACAAACAATACTAAAGCAAGCCTTAGAATTATTTATAAACCAATAAAACCCAGGCAGTTTTTTTTCCTTTTAATTGCTGCTTGAAGCTCCATAGATGCTAATTAGGCTAGAAGAAGCTGTCTCTAAAATAGCAGCTGTGAAACTTCTAGTACTTTGTACCACAGGCAGTGCAGAAAGGAATAGAGTATTTTGCCTAGACTGCCTGCTATAAGATATTTATTCTACAGTCTTACATAAATGCTAGAAATTGGAATCTCTTTCTAGGTTTTGAAGCTGTAATCGTATTTCTGCTTAGGTGTATCTAGTGTACTCATACAGAAATATATTCTTCATTTAAACAGACCCAGGACAAAATTAACTACTAAGATGGAATGAACATGGGATAGATTTGACCCTGCAAGTCTCTATGCCCTACAACAAAGCATTTAAGCATGTATTTATGATCACCTCTCTCCAATCCTTGTTTACAGGCACTACTCCCTAAAGTAAAGCGTGTACTTAGGTGCCTTGGTAGAGTGAAACTGATGTCAAATGAAAACTTTAATGTCATTTTTCACTCATTTATTGAGGAAAATAAATCATTTCTTTGCAGCAGAAAAGTCAATAAGCTTACCTTTGCTTCCTGTAAATATGGCTTTAGTAGATGTTGATGTAGGTCAGGAGGAGGAGATAAAAAACATCTGGCATCAATCATAAGAGAGATTTACTGCTATCAAGTACGCACAGGTCAATCCAGCTACTGCATATAAATGTTTGTAAAATTCTCTATATGACTGTGACTTATTGTAGAGTTATTATTATCAATAGCCAAACACGGGGAAAATTATCTTTAGATCCAGATTTCAGATCCACTAAGCTAAAAAAAAGTTTAATTAGTATTGATATAAAAGCATATGAAAATGATTAAAATGCAAAAATGCAAATATGAGTGTATATGAATTTCTAAAACCATACTGAAATCTTTGAGAGAAAAGCTTGTGTTGAAAAGACATTTGAACACCCTATCAGAGGAGAAATCAGATAAGCACGAAAGCGGTGTTGAGGCATGGCATATGAAAGGATTAGGAAGTAAAGCAAGCAATAGAGCCATGCTTAAAGGCGAAGAAATCCAGGCAAACTGAGGATGCCTGAGCCCATGAGCATCGAAAGTGTGGAGGTCTATATCACACTTGTTTGATTTTCTCCTTTTTTTCTGACTTAAGTATTTTAAGTGATTAAGTCATTTCCTAATGCAGTTGGTTCTGCATTCTATTAAGTGTTTCTCTGATATAATTGCTCTTTTATAACATAGATTTCAGTATATATGCAGTGTTCCAGAAGATATAATGGTCCTTTTTCTTCCTATATGTTTGAGCAGCTGTATATTGCACAGTCTTTACCATATGGACAATAACTGCTTGGTCTTGTGAATACATTTTATTGCTATTTTTTACAATGCACAAATATGCAACCATAGACCATAATGATTTTGTACTAATGTGTAATATATTTGTAGAGCTAGTTAAATCCTTACTGACAAGTACTGTGCATGCAATAGTCACTGATTTACCAGGTGGAACAAAGCGGAGAAAGAGCAACCTTCAGATCCTTTGAATGTGCTGCTGTATTTTGCACAGTCGATGCTGTAGCACTGCAGAGACACTTCAGTCATATTGGACTTGCATGAGCCACAACGTACACACAAACCCACAGGCATACACACAAACACACACACACAAAAAAAAATTCAGTTCCAATTCCAGTTTTTGTTTTTCACTCTTGTGTATTAAACACTGAAAGAATTTTTGTTCCAGTCTTTAGTCAGGCCTTCACATGAAGAGTATCCTGGTAATTCTACTGAGAAAATATGAGCCTTTGGATGCCACTGACATGTTTCCACTTCTGAAGAAAGAAACCGTTGTGGCAGGAGAAAAGAACTGAAGTCTATACCACATTCAGGGGATGTTTTGAGACCCGTATTCCTGCAATGCCTGAGCACATAAAACTTGCTTTGTTTATCAAACCAATGTACAACTAATGAGTGCAAAAGTGCCCAACTGCATTGTTGCTCAGAGACTTGAAGAAATGGGTTATGACTGGTCAAGGAGGACTTCACTGCTGCAATAATTAGCTTTGCACTCATTTCCCAATTGCTTTGCCACTCTCCCTCTTCTCCATCCTCCTGACCATTTCCTGTCCCTAAAAGTAAGTCTTGAAAAATAAATACCTGAATGGGAGTAACAGAGCTGTAGGATGGGAACAACAGTTGCTGTACAGGAGTGTGTACACAGCGGTTGCACACAGCATGCTCTAATCTGTATATACATATAAATCCACATGTCTTAAAAGCCATTCAGCCAAAAGCCAAAGAAATTTCTCTCTACTTATCCATTAGCAGAGTTATAAACAGAGCCACGCTGCTTCCTTCCTCAAATAATATTTAATTCATACAAAGTAGAAGAACTTCAACAGGAAGAGGTCAGGGATATCTCATAACACTTTGAGTTAAAATATTCTCTAGGCAGACACTTCTGGATTTTGAACCTGTGTTTAAGACACTTCCTGAGGAAGTGAAAGGTCCCACTTCCTAGGAAGGATAATTTACTGGAGCAGCATCCATTGAGAGAGGTTGGCCATGTCCCCTTACACCCACTCCAGCCATTGAGTGGCTGGGCAGGCAGGACATCCTTGAGATACGCACTCTGATCTCATCAGGAGAAACAGAGATCATAATTGGGATGTGCCATGTATGCATGCCCTTGTCGCTGGCCTACCAATACTACCACGGCCAGTTTTGAGGAACCAGCTCTTTATATCTTCACCACCTTTTGAGGTCCTCCCAAAGTGAAGAGTGAAATGCTTTTTTTTTTTTTTTCCTCCATTTCTTTTTTTTTTCTTTCCCTCAGGGTGGAGTAAAACATGCTGTACAAATCTCAACACAATGATGATATGTCCGCTTTTATTTTCATTTCACTATGAAAGATGAAAGAATATGTATTTTGGTGTGATCTGCAAATATATCTCCCTGTTTTTTCAGTTCAAATGTATTTTTTTTTAAAAAAACGAAATTAGACAGTGTCAGCTGCAGCTCTGTGCTTTGTTTCCATCTGCAAATGTTTGTTATGATAAATAAATACCTTTCTGCTTAAAAATCACAATAGAGATTTGTTTTTAAAAAAGAAGAAACAGTTTATAGTACCTGATGCTAGATGTACTTTTGTTCTCCTCAGCCTTTAAGTTTTGAGAGCAAGAAAAGCTATACTTTGAAAGTAGAGGGTGCCAATTCCCACCTGGAGATGCGGTTCCTGAACCTGGGTCCCTTCCGAGATACCACCACTGTGCACATCAGCGTGGAAGATGTGGACGAACCTCCCGTGTTTGAGCCCAGCTTTTATTTTGTGGAAGTGCCTGAGGATGTGGAGATTGGGACGACCATACAGATGATTTCTGCCAAGGATCCGGATTTAACCAACAACTCGATCAGGTCTGTCCTGCCTCAGTGTGGCCCTCCAGAGTGTTTCTGGTATGTGCAGTAGGTGGTCCAGAGAAGTGACCTAGGTGCCTTGGCTGCCACAGTCCAAAAGTGCTGCCAGCTTTGCTGAGAACCAGCTATAGTACCAAGAGGAAAGCAATCAGCTTGCTTCTCGTATCTCCACTTTCTCCTTTAAAGACACTGTTTTGTGTGACCTATCTTTGTAAACGGCTCAGAGTCACAACTATGTTTGGAGGAGACTGAGGGCATGCTAATATATATGCATGAACCACTAAATTATACAGTGTCTGGCCAAAGCTGCAGAGCTAGATATTCCCATAAGGAGTTAAGAAAGGTAAGAGGTCCATTTACAGTCACGGGAGCTTCATGCCTACAACTCAGCCAGGAGCCAAAGGAGCATATTTGTGTGATCATTTCCACAGTGGCTGCCAACTCAGCCCAGTTTACCAGAGAGTTGTTTTTCTCTGAAGCCATCCCACAGACTAATTTTCACAACTTCCAGAAGCTCTGGGTAACTGTAAGGTCAGCTGATAAAAAGTTTCTGCCTCCTATGAAAGTTGTTGAGCTTCTGTTTTCCTGAACTTGCATCAGTCTGGCTTCTGAATTGTCTGGATTCAGGACCAGTACTGAGACATACGAGAAGAATCAAAACACTAAGTATTGCAGTTTTGAGGAAAGGGAAATCTATACGAGCAGCTCTGTGGGCTTCATCTAGGAGGTCTGAGCATACATAATGCCTTGTTTTGGAAGAACATACATAATGTTCTTGTTTTTGAAGTTCTGGGTAACTGCCTTGTTTTTTCTGTTTTGTTTTGTTTTTGTTTTTTGTCGGTCCCTCCTACCCTAATATATCTACCTTTTCCACCTACATTATAATGTTATACTCACTATCTAAAATGATTCAATCAACTGAAGACACAAATGCTGTGTCTGCATCACAGTTTCATTATGCTTAAGTTTTTTCCAGCAGCATCTTCTTTTTCTGGTTGCTGTCCAGCATTATCCAAATGCAGCAGTGCAAACTGCTTTGTGTTAATCTGCTTAAAATAGTATGAAAAAGTCCTGTGGACTATCAGAGGGTAGAATTGTTCATTGTTATTTATAATTAGGTCTTTTTTAGTTTTCTTCAGAGCTTTCCAACAACTACACCTGATGAAACAGCACTCTAGAAACATGAAATGTATCACCAGAGTTATATTTTAATAAGGAAGCAGTTACAAATATGAAGAGATTTCTTTATAATTTTGCTCCATCCCCCCTTCCCATTTTTCCCATTGTCCTTCCCTCTGTCCCATTGTCCTTCCTTCCCCCATTTCTTCCTTTATTCCTTCTCTCCCATCTCTTCCTGAGCCTTGTATAGACATACTACACATGATTAGGGTAAAAGGAAAAAAAGATAGAAGAATAAATACTATTTGCAATACTCCCTAAAATGCAAATGTTAAGAATTGTTTTTTCCTACTCTGACACCTACATGGTCATCTTCATCCATGCCAACCCTGCGCAGCATCAGTCTGGCCCTGTTTTACATTTGCTTTGCATTAACGTTGCACAGGGTGAGGCAAGGTAAGCAGAATGAAATCCCACATATTTTGCTATCCAAGGTGAAGTCCATCTGAAATTAAAACTGTAGAAAAAAAAAAAGTCAAAAGGCAGGATAAGATCACTGTTTTTTTTTTTTCAAGTATGGAAAGTCAGAACACACTTCAAAAGGACTCACTAAACACAGGGGAGCTCTCAAATCCTCACTTTCCCAGCTCCAGGTGTAAGGCCCTCTACACTGTAAAATTCTGATTTCTGGAAATATACCAGGATTACTGCTAAGTGACTGAGGAAAACGAGTACAGTGGAAATGAGTGTAAAGGAACAGATATTAACAGGAGAAAGAATGTGGAGAATCCAGAGGAAGACTCCACCTGCGCCTCTTGACACCAGTGATTAATACTGCAACACTAATCACAAGGCCATATTCAGTTTCAGATACTCATTGGCCTTAAACTGTCAGAGAGAAATTCTTTTTACAGCCCTCATACAAGAATAATTATCATAGCAAAATATAGTAACACTCATTTCCTAAATAAATCAAATGCCTCAGAAATCTGTTTATTTATGAAGAGATGGGAGGGACTGGGAAGAGAAGGGAAGCCAATCTGCCTTTCCACCCTCTTTCATGTCTCTTAAAAAATGTGTAAAAGAATGCTGTTTGTTTCCCCGTGACATAGCTCAATAGTATTTTATATTTCCCATTTAACATGTCCCCATATAAAGATCAGTCTGGCATGCTTGTTCCAGTGAGTGCTTTTGTGCTGAAAAGGGAAAATTCAGAAAAATATGCCTTGTTCAGCATCTGTTGTGACTCATGCCCTGAATTCCCATCAACGCTGAGGAAAGAACCAACAAAAAATGGGAATAAGTCCAAGCTCTAGCTGTGGTATTTACTTTAGCCTGTGTGGCTTTTGCCACAGGATCTCTGCCCATTCTAAGGTGACTAGCTAGGAAGGGAATTTGTGCAAATTGCTGTTAAGAGCGAGGTGATGCATATGAAGGTACTCCTTGTAAAAAACACATATGCCACCGATTTAGTCAACTGCTGAGGGAAAAAGTGAATGAACATGGTTTGTGCATGTTGTTGATTGATATGAAACCTGAGAGCAGTTATGACATATCAGATGTGAGAAATACATCCACATACCCCAGTGGCAAACACAGCATATACAGAATGACTGAAATTCTCTTCTGTGGGACGCCACTGCTGAAAGTAGGACCTGCCGCTGCCCAGAGCAGCCCTCCGGGCAATAGCAGGACATCTCCTGGCTCACAGGGCAGCAGCAGCAGCAGAAAGGCCAGCTGTGTTGCTGGCAGGCAGAGTTTGGATGCTCGGCTAGCGCATACAGCTCAATTTGCTTCTCTCCTTTGGGAAAAAAGCAGGGGCAAAGCTGACAGCAGTCGCTTTTCTCCTTGCCACTGCCCAGCAGGACCCTCTGTCCGAGGAGCGCAGCGCTGACAGACACTGCCCGCCCGGCTGCAGGTGGCACCACGCTCCCCTGCTCACGGGGACAAGCTCACTACCAGCGTTAACCGGGCAAAGTATTGGCCTGGCAGGTTCGGTAATTAAGATGAATTGGCCGTGGAAAGTGTTTTTTCTGGCTGGATGATGAGAGAGTTGTGGCTTAGCCTGTTGCATGAGCATTTCTCTCTCAGTGGAGTGGTCCAGGAGGCAGGTGGAGTTTCCTCCTGTAAAAGAAGAGGAAATGCAAAAGTACAAGGAAGGAATCAGTTCCTCCTCATCAGCCTAAGTGCCCAGAGCATGAGCTGATGTAAAGTCATTTTCATAGTGTCTGAATTGTGCCCAAGGAAAGGGTATAATTATTTTGCCTAGAAAAAGAAATTGCATTCCTCACTGACAGACTTTCTTCTATAAAGCAGATGTTCCTGTGCTGAGCTCTGCTTTGCTTGGAGGCTTCTTCCTTTAAATCAGCCGGCCCCGGCTACTGTTCACAGCCATGTGAGCGGCCTGATTTTCAAGACCTTTATTCTATACCTATAGAAGTGAGTGGAGCACACAGCTGGATTTTGTGCGTGAACATGCATCTGCTGTATACAACAGTATTCCCATTGCCAGGGTACTCTGTTGGCTATAACACACTGTTTTCACAAGGGTTGCATAATATTTTAATATGTGCTTTTGCAGATACTCGATTGACAGGAGCAGTGATCCAGGGCGGTTCTTTTATGTCGACATTACATCAGGAGCACTGATGACTGCAAGACCTCTTGACCGGGAGGACATTTCTTGGCACAATATCACTGTGCTGGCCATGGAGCTGAGTAAGGAGAACGCAGACTGTACTTAGATTAAAGAGATAAAACAGACAAAGCAGACCGAGAGACTTCAATGCAGCAATTCACATGTTCTTATGTATTCATTGGGAAGTCATATTAACAAATTAGTCTTCCGATGTGAACAAGCAAATACTGCATTTTATTTATTTTTACACTCCTGTTTGCAGGGTAGTGGGAGGAGTAGTAGCTGGCAATTCAATACAGAGTGCTGCTTTTTTCACTTCATTAGTATTCCAGGGATTTATTTAAAACTCTCCCAGAAATATGTTTCAGCAAGAGTTCTACCTCTCCAAAAGAACTAAGCAACAAAAGCAGACGCTGCAAAAGCTGTTCAGCTGCTGAGGTAGCCAGCAATATCTTGAGAGGGGTACATGGCTCAGGGAATGGAAGGCAGCAAGGAGCCTTTCCCTCCTAGGTCTCTGGTTTAAATCTAGTCTGCATCAGTAATGAATTAATGTCATCACCATCTGCTTGCTGCAGAAATGATTCGGGCCAGGGTGCCTTGAGACCCTCTTGTATGAAAAGCCCAAAGCAACAGAAAATTGTTAAGGTCTCAGGTTTCACTGCAGCTCCAGTTCATCCATGCCAGTTATTTACCAAGGCTATGAGACCAGAGAGATGCTGATCGTTTCATGGAAGCTATGAAAAATTTATCCAAGTTTGAAATAGTAACAAACATGAGCTTCATAAAGGAGCTCAGAATATGCGAGCAAATAAAACAAAATGTTTACCCAAGCTCCACCTGAAATCTCCTGGCTGAGGGAGAGCGACCTTTTAGGAGCCTGCTTTCAATAGCTGAGCAATCCTTCCCATCGGAGGGAGGTTGCTAGACACACAGAGATATGGGGCAGTTAGTTAGTTTGAAGAAGCTTTGTACCCAATATTAGAAGTTCTACAGAAGAACTTTATACGCAGCGTTGCTTCTCCTCTCTGCAGCAGTGAAAATCTGCAGGATTCAACTCTGGAACTTGTACTTTCGAGGGCAAAGATTTTTAGGATGCTTGCCTGAAACCTGGCCAACCAACATGAAGTTGGCAAGGGGAATATATCACAAACGTGTGGGTGATCTACCACTCATGTAGGCCATTGCAGCATGAAGGGTCTTCCTGACCCCTTTTAAGGAATGAGAGGTTTTCATGACATGGTAGGATCTAACCCCATCTGCTGATGCAGTTTTACTTTCAGCCATGGGAAGTCACTGCAACTGTGAGTATCTTCACAAATACTGAGTGCATAAAATCTATCTCTGTAGCTGCACTCAAGAGCAAGAGCAATATGAAGGCATATATTCATACATGCCATTCCTTCACTAATCCTCCATCAGGCCTCTGTCAGTTTTGTTTTGGACATGTACAGTACGGTATTTTAATTCAGAGAATCTTTTTTAAAATGACATAGTTGCTTAGTGCATTCTTGAATAAAGCTTTTAGTTTCCAAAGTTAGACCAATAAGAGTATAAATGTAGGCATTCATATGCCACAGTGATGAGCCTTAGCAAGATATGTGTGCGCATGCACATGCAGGAAAATGAAGGATTGAATTGTTAGTAGGTGAGAAACAATAAAACTTAAGCATAAGTCTCTCAGTGACACAGGCTTTGGTACAGGGAAATCCACACTGTAATAACCTTTTTTATTGTTCACATGAACAGATCATTTCATGCTATAAAGGGAGATTTATCTGGTATTTTTAAAGAGAGGAGGAAAAGACTGATTTTTAAAATTTTTCTGGATCTCCAGTACTTTTCAGACCTCCTCATCATGATTTTTTTTTCTTTTGTACTTAGAACTTTTGTGCTTTCTTTTTCTTTTCTTTTGTGCTTAGAACTTTATTTTATCATTTATGATGGAAAAAGGAGTTCTGTAGCAGATAAACACAGAAAGAAAAAAAATAGATTTATTCACTGAATGCTAAGATTAGAAATTGTGAAGATATGTGAAATGACGTCTGGTTTTACTGGAAAAGAGAGCTAATGATAAATCAGTAAGACAGAAATATCACAAATGATGTCATGCAGAATGTAAAATTTTCATTGCAATTTTAAGCTTCAGCGAAAGCTTTTCTGAGCAATTTCATGTGTTCTTATGTTTTAACTCCCTGTATAAAGCATTAAAAACTGGAAAGAATATTTTTGTCTTCGTGGTATATAAAATGTGAGGAAAAATATATCTGAATTAGACAATTAAAATTTTCAACAAGCTCTAGATAACAAATCTATCTTTAGGAGTCTGTTCCTAACCCCTGCCATCAATACAAAGGCTCCAGAAACAATATTTCATAATCAAGCTGTAACTGCAGGGCATTGTCTAAAACTTTTGTTACAGAAATAAACCCATTGGACTAAAACAAGCTGAAGACATTCATACCCGAAGGAATTTGTTTTGAAACGATGATAAGCAAGGGTAGAGGAGTGCATTTGGACCGTATTTCTCAGTCATATTTATCTGCAAAGGTCCAGATCAACGAGTGCCATTTAGTGCCAGTAGCGAAAAAGCCAGTAGCGAAAAAGCTGCTTTAGTCCTCAGTAGAGGAGGGAAATTCCCTTGCTTTACTCTGCTCTCCCTTCTTCTAGACAACCCCTCGCAGGTGGGCAGCGTCTCGGTGACGGTCAAAGTCCTAGACGTGAACGACAATGCGCCTGAGTTCGCGAGGTTCTACGAAGCTTTTGTCTGTGAAAATGCGAAAGCCGGCCAGGTGAGACAGGCTGGCGATGCCCACGGGACGGGTGGATGTCATCTCATGTGCAGACTGCTTTGGAAAGGGCGTTTAAAACTGAACTTGGCTAACCAAATATTTCAGATGAGCACTGCTCAGCAGCTGCCTGCAAATGCCCCTGCTGGGGCCCGTGCTGTTTTGCAGGGGCAAGCACATCACACCAGTACTAACATCACATATAGCACCTTTTTTTTTCTCCCATAACAGCTTCCAAATTCACTGCACAGTACAAATCATTGCTTTGGGTATATGCCAGCAGGCAAACACCCAGTAAGTTCTGTAGCAGCTACAAAGAGAAGAAACACGTCTCAAGAAGTGCCGTGGATTAAGTTGGGCCCATATGCGGCAGACAAGGTTTACTTTAAAAAGAACTTACTTATAAGTGCTTTAAACAGCCCTGATTTATGGGAGCTGGACATAATATACTAGAGCAGCTACAAAGCAGGGGAGAGCTGAATCTCTTCTGCCAGGATGTGAACCAAGGATTACGGAGTCATAGATAACGCAGGACTTCCAGCTTCACATACTGTAAATCAATGCCTCTGAGCAAGCTGCAGTGCCCTTGTACCCCTCTCTCTTCCAAAACCCCAGAAAAGCCCTCTAACGAGGTCTGCCCTTGCCACAGGTGGACGTGAGCTCTGCCTCGCTGGAGTCAGTGGGAGCTCTACCACCCATCGCTTGCAGAGGACGCACCTTGGCCTGGCCCTTCACCACCACAGCGTGGACTTGGTCTCCACATGCACAGTTGGCAAAGGCCTCTTAAAAAAGCAGGTGCACAGCTCATGATTTGTGGAGAAAAAATTATACTAGCAATATCACAGCCTATCTCCTCACTTCACTGAAGCTTCTCCGGGCTTGCTGTGAAGCAGAATGTAATAGTGGTTCACTGCTGGGACAAACTGTCCTGAGACCAAGTATATACAGGATAATTTCATCCCACTAATTTAAGGAGTCTCGTAACAGTACAGGGAAAACAAATCATTGTCTGCTTATTTTTCATGTTTTGAAGGGAACGTGTTCTAAGTAGTAAGCTTTTCAAGAAATGCACACTAATTTGAACCGCTTCTTTCACTGAAGAAAGCCAATACTGCTGCCACATTTTGAAAAGTTCTGGTCAGTTTTAATTTGCCAAATCAGACTTTATGGGTCTATTGCTACTCTACACAAAAATAGCTTTGAATGAAAAAAAACAGGTGAAGATTTATTCCATGTATAAAAATATATTAATGTTTACTCGGGGAGATCTATAGCTTGCTGTGCTGAAGTCATTAGGCTACTTTGCTAAACCTCTGTAGTGAGGGTGACAGATCTCTTTCTTAGTATTGTCTTACTTTCTTTCCACGGTGTTATTTGTTGCATATAAAGAGTGTTTGCTTGGTTGTGTTTTCTTTCTTTGATTCCACTGACCACTTAGGAATAGCTTAATTGGTTTAAAATTAAAAGAGTGATAAAAAAAATCAGTCTAACGTCCTTTTCTACCTACAAAATGAAGCTGAAAATAAGTATGGTCTTTCTTACAAGCTCTCCAGTGCACAGTTTCTTTTCTGAACACCCTGGGGCCTCAAAAGGAAAGAAAAATACGTGAGAGGATATAGGGACACACGGGAGAGAAGTGCTGTTATTTTAATGAATCTACCTCCTGCTTTGTTTAGAAATGATTCACATGGTCACAGAAAAATAAAATTAAGCCCATGAGTTTTTGAGCCTGTTCTGGAGTCATCTCTTGTCCCTCTGTAAAAAAAATCTGTTAAAACGTGGGTGCTGCTTACATATATACCTATATGTAAAGCTGAATTCTTGGGCAGCGTTGGGGTTGCTACTCATGTGCTTCTGCTTTATTCTTGCATTCTGCAGCTGATCCAGACAGTGAGCGCCATCGACCGCGATGACCCACAAGAGGGTCAGCATTTCTACTACAGCCTGGCTCCCGAGGCAGCCAACAACCCCAACTTTACTCTAAGGGACAATCAAGGTAATGCAAGTGGACACAGACAGTTAGCTACTCTAATTTCTAGTGCCTCAGTTGGTCTTGAGAGGCTCTGACTTACAGCATGTGATAAGACTGCCATTTCAAATAACACCAAGTGACACCTGCTCCTTAAAGGCAGTGATAAAATGACATATTACTTAATACATTTGAAGGTTATATGATATTTGCTTCGCTATAAATATTTTCTAGAAATCAGCCCCTTTTTCTTCTTCGAGGAAATGTGCCAGTGCTTTGTGCAAATGCATTTCTTGTGGTCATGCTGCAGGCCCTCAGATTACCAGAGTGGAAATAGCATTTGTTCAAAAGGAGATGCTTGCTTAAAGGTAGGATAGAAACTGGAAGTCAGAGACCGATCTGAGGGGAATTACATTGCTCTTTTATGTACCCTTCATGTTTCCTTCCAGGCACAGAAGGGAAGATTCCTGTATTGTTCCAGTATTTTTCTCAAAGCTCTTTTCTTCTTCATTTTTACACATCCTCATTTATTGCCTAGGAAAGGGAGGGAGATAAGGAGAAGATGCCGGGTTTGGTTTATAGAGCCTTAGGGAGCAACACCATGTACAGCTAAAAGTCCATGTAAAATGCGCTAAGTAGAACCTGAAACACCAGTGAGGAGACTTGCAGCAAAGGCTTGGCCTTTGAGTATCCTAACCTGTGTAATTTACTTCTTTTGGGGAATCTTTAGTGATTTTACCTCTATATTGAAAGACCCTCATATGATGGCTGCTAATAAAGGGCCATTGTGGACAGACAACGGTGCTCAGGTCAGATCTGCAACAGCCTTCAGTGAGAAAGAGGGAGGGTCTTTTACCGAACTGCTACAATTTTTAAAGTCAATATAGAGGAGTAGGATTTCAGTAGGATTTTCTTTTAGAATGTGGATTAAACAGGAAGAAATCCACCTGCAGCATCTGTGGCCAGTCTGCAAGTGGAGTGCCTACCCATGGTCCCAAATAAATACACGTGCCTGCCCATTACACCTACTGCCATGATTCCCATCCATGTCTCTGCACCTATATGCAAGAACAGCACATACAGAATAGATAGTGTATATCTAGTGTAAACAGTGTAAATATAGTGCATAATATGGAAGACCCTATCTTCACTAACCAAGTGTCTTAAAAGATGCCACTTGAAGAGCCCAGAGCCTCTTCCATAGCATGCTATTGCTTAATCATCTCAAAGCATTTTTTGCATAGGATTTCTGAAGTCTCCCTACACTATTTCTTATGATTTTCTGTCTCTCACATCCTCATTCTCTTTCTTGTACACATATATATACATATAGCCTAAATACATAAACAAGTAAAATGCAACCATTGCTAAAACATTTGGCAAACTGGGCTCATTTCATCCTCGAGGCATTGCACTAAAAAAGCAGCTCACAAAATTCCCAGCATTGGATGCACTTTTTCTGTCTAAGGCCATACTTACTATAATTTATAGTGACAGCAGTGACTGAATGACTGTGCCTCCTGCTCTCTCTAAAATACCAGTTTTCCAGAGAAATATATCACAAGAAGCTTAGGGTACTGTTGGTTACAAATCTGAACAGAAATGTTAAGTATCAAACCACTGGCTATTTGAAATATACACATTAAGGATTATTTTACTGTCTTAGTAATTTGGAGCACTGTAGTCAGTTCAGTAAAAATAATTTATGCTTCTATTTTCATCTAGGGTGTACTAGGTACTATATAAATTACAAGACTAGTCACAGAGGGGATAAAATGTCACAGGATAGAATGCCAGGGAACAGGACCCACCTTGCTAGTCACAGCTTGTGCATCTAAATATGAGAAGGCAACGCTGCTCAAATTGTGGGAAGGCACTGTTAAGGTTAGCAATCGTGCCCGTTACTTGGTTACCCACTACAGCAGTACGAGAAACTGCAAGACATGCAGCCTTCCTGGCAGCAATTAAAACCTTGATTTATACTAAGCAACAGATAGGTCACTGTTTGCATTCTGATGAGCTGTTTTACATATTTATTTGGCCCTTGTTATTATAGTCTCTGAGAACTTCTTTAGTCTATTCATTCTCCCCATATCTGTGGCAGACAGAGAAATCCTATTGTCTCCACCTTATAGATGGGAATAAGGAAAAAGGGCGAATGCAGAAATTAAGCTACTTTTTTAGATCCCTGATTCCTTCTGAGAACAGTAAAATCAGTAGGAGATAAAAATGCAAGTAGCTGCAAAGATCTGGAACTAAATGACTTCTCAAGGTCATACAGGATGTGAGCTGGAGTCAACCAGCTCTAGGGTTACTCATCATCTTCTCCCCCTTCTAAATCTGTGTGAGATTATGTTGGGAAAGAATTGGCACAACAATTTTGCTATGAGAATGGAATGAACAACAAAATAAACTTATGACATTTCCAAATTAAATTCTGGGCTGATCTTCTCCTGACCCATAAGATGCTGGCATCCATCTTTGGGGAAAAAGGAATTAATGGAAAGTGTAGCCATACTAATGGGTGCAAATGTCAGTGTCATATCACTGTCAGGCATGTCATTGCAAATCCCTGGCAGTCTTTCCCATTGCATTTAAATTTGTCCTACAAAAATTGCTAGTTATTTCTTCCCTTCCTTTAAACTGAGGTCTGCCTCTGACTTTGGCAAGACAGAGAGCAAAAATAACGAGCTGAAAATCCCTAAGAAAAAAATAAAATCCTTTCCTCAAGCTGGCAGCGTCTGGGATGTCTGATTCCCTGTACCCTTTCTCCCACTCGTGGTAAAATATTGCCTCTGTTAATCATAATTATTACTATTGCTTTTAAAAAGCTAACAGAAGCTGTAGGAAGTATCATCACCAATTTTGGTATAGACTCATGCAAAAAAAATAAAGCCTTCCCCACGGCAGGAGCAAAAACTAGCTCTTTTCTCTCCATTTCAGTATATGCAGTGATTGCCTCTCCAGAGAGGCAATTCACTTGCAAGAGAGGCAAAATTGACAGGAAGGAGATGCTCCGTAGCTTGCTGTCCTAAGCACGTGAACCCCCCAGGATGTACACGAAGAGGGAGTCTGGCTTTCACGCTCCTCCTGAGCACAGGAGTGTGGGACTGGCCACCACGGGTTCCTCAGTGTCTCCGCTTAGCCCTGCAGCTGAAGGCTACTGTCTCCTGCTCTGTAAGCCTCAGATGATGCATGGAAATCTGTGATGCAAAAATAGTGTATTCCTATGTTTGTTTGGGTTTTTTTTTACTTTTATATAAAATGGAGCTTTTACGTGCTCACAAGCCCTCCTCTTTTGATGGCTGCGGCTTAGCAGATAGCAAGATATGAATCTGGAAGAAAATTGTGTGTTCCAGTTTCTGCCATGCCTCATCACATTCCAACATCTCCGCCCTCACTACATCAAACTGCACTGGCTTTTGACGAGTCACACAACAATATTTGGCACCAACATATTGCAGTTGCAGAGTAACAGGTAGAGTCATTGTTTCGGGATCATTTGGATGCCTGCCTAGGACAAAGCAAAATGAAAACAAAGCAGTGGAAATGTAATGCTGAGTTACCAAAGGGAGTTATATCAGCAAGAACAGTTAAGATTTGGGTGATACTGTAAATCCATCACAGAAAAATAAATTATTATAGAAACTTCAGTCTGAAGAAGAAATAAGATTAAAAACTCTTGAGATCTTCCCCTGATTTTGCACAATTCCAGACAGATTCACTGCCTGTGCCATCTTTTGCAAGCAAAGTATGACCAGCTCAGAATAATGAAGACTTCTTCAGTGAAGGTTTTCTGACACCTCAATGGAATTTGTGACTTTTATTATAAAACAGTTTATAAAGAGAGAGGGGTTTTTGTTTGTTTGTTTGTTTGTTTACTCAGGAAAGAGGAATGCAACCAAACTGGTTCCATTGGTGCACATTTTTGCCAAGGTGATTCAGATACAGCATAATTCCAGCCACTTTGCTATTCTGCTTTTCTGACCTTTTGGCCATTTTTTCATGTGCTACAGCAGGCCCAGCACTGAAAAGATGTGATTTTAATCGCTGGGAAGCACACGCTAAACAGCTGCAGGCGAGAAGGGACTTATGGGTGCAGAGAAGAGAGGAGAGGACAGTTTGCAGAAGGCAAGGACTTTCCATTTGCAGCACAATCAGGACTCGTGGGGAGCCCAACATTGCTGTTCTACAGTTGGGGTTGAGACCTGTTCATGAAAATCACCTCCTTCTGTCTATAGCTGCTGCAAATTTTCAGAGCTGCATGATATATCAAAGGATATATCAGTAAAAACTGACAATTAATCATTTTTAATCAACCTTGGGGATCTCATCCTGCATGGGCATCATGGTGGACAAGTTGACCATGAGGCAGCAGTGTGCCCTCGTGGCCAAGAAGGCAAATGGAATCCTGGGGTGCATTAAGAAGAGTGTCTCCAGCAGGTCGAGGGAGGTGATCCTGCCCCTCTACTCAGCCCTGGTGAGGCCGCATCTGGAGTATTGTGTCCAGTTCTGGGCTCCACAGTACAAGAGGGATGTGGAGCTGCTGGAGAGTCCAGCACAGGACCACAAGGATGATCACGGGCCTGGAACATCTGCCCTATGAGGAGAGGCTGAGAGAGCTGGGCCTGTTCAGCCTGGAGAAGAGAAGACTGAGAGGGGACCTGATCAGTGTATATAAGTACCTCAAGGGAGGCAGTGAGGAGGATGGTGCTGGCCTCTTTCCAGTGGTGGCCACCGACAGAACTAGAGGAAACGGCCACAAACTGAAGCATCGAAATTCCACAGGAACTTAAGGAAAAAATTCTTAACAGTGAGGGTGACAGAGCCCTGGAACAGGCTGCCCAGAGAGGTTGTGGAGTCTCCTTCTCTGGAAATCTTCAAAACCTGCTTGGATGCAGTCCTGTGCCACGTGCTCTAGGTGACCCTGTGTGTGCAGGGGGGATGGACTAGACGACCTCTAAAGGTCCCTTCCAACCTTAAGCATTCTATGATTCTATGATCTGGTGCTATCTGGTTTTCCTCAAAGTCCTAGCTTCTGGGATCACACAACTTAAAAGAGATGCTGCAGTATCATTCTATATTTTCATACAGACACATGCACTCACTTCAGAATTTTTGCTTTTGGAGTAAAAGCTTAAAAACTCATCTAAGTGCAAGAAAGAAAAGAACCTGAGATTGCTTTAAAAAACATCATGTCATCAATTCAAACCAATCCCATGAATTGTATAGATTGATATCGCAATACTTACGTATGCCAGTACTGTCTGATGCCATAAGGTTTGCAGCAAGAAGTGTGGAATTTGCAGCATAATTTAAGTCTAGCAGACAAGTCTAACAAGTCTAGCTGGTCTTTGCATATATACTGTAGCTGGCCATATATAACATTCCTGACCACTCCACTCTTAAAGGACATCAAATATTTTCTGATGTTTGGACTACAGCAAATAATAAATCTGCATTTGACCTGAGTCTCTTCACTGAAGATACTCACTTATGTCCTAAATTTTAGCAGTGAACTGACATGGAAACATTTTAGAAAATGGAATGATTTCTTCCAATTACTTTTTTTCATGATCTGCTTCCCATTTCCAGGTAACAGCTTGATTGTGCCAAGCCATCAGGAGCAGCTGATGGCTTCCTGCATTCCTAAGCATAGTAAATACATGTCCTTAAGAACCTGAAGATGCAGATGACCAGACTGTGACCTTTTTTGAACCAAGGAAACAAGAAATAAAATCAAGTACCATGAGGTCCAATGCACTAAAATCCCAGAGCTTCACTGCAGAGTTTGTAGGTCTGACGAAGAGATGTCCTGAGACCTTCAAAAATGTTTGCGTGGAATGCCAGCTTTTATGCACATTCCTTAAGGCTCCTTATTATCACTAGTGATACATAGGACACATTCAGCCCTTGTTTCTATTTTGACTTTGCACCTTCTAAAAGTCTCTGAGGCCACCAAGCTTGAAAGACAGCACTGGTAAAATCATCAGTGATCTCCAGAGGATTTTTCCTGGTATTTGTGAGTTTAAATCTGAGGAGAACAAATTATTAAATTCATCTTTTTTTATATATAATTGTGAAACCCAGTGCTTAGTCTGCACTGACTCTGAGCGAGTAGGTAGACAAGAATTCAAGTGCCACTAAAGAATTATAGCATTTTAAAAAAAGTGCTGATCATGGTGGAAAAGTTTTGAGGGTAGGAATTTCTTTCCAAATGAAATTTCAAAGTTATTTGTTGTCTGGTTACTCTTTTAATACTTTGCTTCAACAACACTCTTTTGAATCATTTTGTTTCACGTTCTTATGTAAAACAGACGGTCACAGTAAATGAAGTGGAATGGTCAAATCCAGCAGAGTAATTCTGACAATGATGAGATGAAACATTCTGACTTTTTCAGTGGCAAAATGGCTAGTGAAATTGCATG
Organism: Tinamus guttatus; assembly: GCF_000705375.1. The sequence goes on from NW_010581585.1 coordinate 410,257, forward strand.
TGTTTGACTGAAAAAAAAAGGTTTAGTTGCAAATTTTCAACTGGCTGCTGTTTTAAGATAACAACCTGATTGTTTCTTTGTCTTCTTGTTGCCTCAAGTAGATAGGCTCAGAACGATAGACATGGTCAGCCTGCCTGAGAAGTCTTTCAGAAAGAGGGCAAAAACAAGCCAGGCATCAAAAAATGTAAAGAGAACTTCAACATGTCCCCAAGGGTTATACACAAACACCTCCAAAATAGTGGCAGCATTTAAGAGTGAAGCCTAGAAAAGCTGCTGAGCAGGAACAAACAGAGACAAGAAGTTGCCTCTAATTGCTAATTTCTGTCTTGCCTTCTGAAAGCTATTTTAGTTAAATCGGAAGGCTGTGAGTTTGCTCTGGGCACTTCATGTCACAAAGGGTAAAGGCAACCCATAAGGTGTGTATGCCTTGCAGGTCTCACAGCTATTGCCTGAGAAGATATTGGAAGAGGGGAGGCAGAGGCAAACTCCTAATTAGTGACAAAATGATGTAAAGCAAAGGAAAAAAAAAAAGAGAGAGAGAGGACAAATCAGCGTAGGTCTAGGTCTGAGTTTTTTGACCTTCCTTTTCTGCTGAATATATTCACCCTTAAATAAGCTCTTCTATTTTCTTTCTTTTCCACTCTTAGACAATACAGCATGGATTCTAACCAGGCGATCTGGCTTCAGACAACATGAGCAGAACACGTTTTACCTCCCCATCCTGATTAGTGACAACGGCCGCCCCATGCTGAGCAGTACGGGCACGCTGACTGTGCACGTGTGCAGCTGCGATGAGGATGGCATGGTGATGTCCTGCACCGCTGAAGCCTACGTCCTCCCTGTCAGCCTGAGCAGAGGGGCACTCATTGCAATCCTTGCCTGTATCTTTGTGCTGTTAGGTAAATCCTTGGCTTCTTCCCAAGTGGGGCAATCTCTCTCTCTTTTTCTGATCCTCAGAAGACAAAGGCTGTGCATAGGCAATTGTATGTATATATATGTGTGTGTGTGTGTGTATGTAGAAATATATATAAACACACGCACACAAATATGCATAATTTTATGGATATAAAGACATGCAAATACACAATGGACCAGACCAAGGAACAGAGGATGTAGTCATTCTATGACTTCAGACTGTGGGACATGGGAATTGGTGACAAATAGGATTTGCAAATATCTACTCCGGAGCCCTGAAGTGCAGAGCCACTTGGTGCAGCAGCCCTGACTGGGAAGGTCAGGGGAGGTAATTGAGAACTATTGCTGGGGATACATTGCCCTCTCACCTGCATCAGTTTCTGATCCTACCCTCTCACAGGGAACGGGAATAGTAAATCCTGTTAGACCTCGTGCCTCCTTTTGGCAAGAAATATACACTCCCTCCAGTCTTTTTTTCCTGAGAAAACACATTTAGATTAAACCTTTGCTGTTATGATGTCCTCTCCATTCATGGGAGGATGAGGTTGAAGATGTTTTGTAGGAAATCACCAGTCAGAGATAAAGGCAAACCTCTTTGAGGCTTTACATTACATATATACTTTTCTTTATTGAATCCTGCATTTTCCCTGACTTTCTTTAAAGGAGGAAGAGGGAAACTTTGTATTGTGGCACACAAGAGGGCTTTCTATTGGTTGGGTTTTGGACAAAAGCACAAATTGGAGCAATGCTCTTCAAAATTCAGTGGCTCTGGGCTTAACTGAGAAGTTCCCTTATGGGTGTCATTGAACTCCCCAATTTCTTTGTTTTATTCAAACCTAGTTCATTATATGGTCCCATCTCCATAATATATCATCATTCTTACTTCAAAATAGCAAAGGAGCAGAGCATCTTGAAGGTGTTCCATCTCCACAAATATATCTCATCCTTTCCTTGCCCATGAAGTCTATTTTCTCTGATAGCTGCCAGTATTGAGAGAACCTCAGCTCCTTTGTTCATGTACTTGATTCACGAGATATTATTTCAAAAGGCCCTTAATTTTCAGAGGATCCAGTTTGAGGAGCAGAGGAGAACAAATGCTTTAAAAGTACCTTAATCCTGGCTCCATGAAGAAGTTTAGGTATCTCAGTCCACAATTTAATCACTTTAATCATTAAAGACAAACAAGAACTGCTCTGGAGCAATTAAAAAAGCTAGCTTTGCATTTTTCAGTGTAGACAGACCTACCACTGTGATGTCTACGTGCCATTCACCACCAGCTCAGCATTCATCCACCTATGTCAGGTGCAGAGGCCTGTGCAAGTACAGTACATGCTCCCAAAGCAGGGTGCAAAATCCAGCTGTGAGGCAGGAATGTAATGACCTCTGTAGAGCTGTGTGCCTCTGATCAGGCTGAAATCATCCTGGTCTGGCTTGTTTAAAGTTCAAGTATCTCCACAGTGCAAAGCATGCAATCCTGGATAGACATGTCCTATGTGTCAAGAATTTAAGAATGTCAGGGAGAAAAGGAGAGATTAGCAGGACTTTGAGGTACTAATTTTGACTTGGAGGTGTCTAGATTTCTACATCCCTTCCTCTGCAAACATCACGGCTCTTCAATTTGAAGTATCTTGCCAGGGGAAAACAGAGCAGTGAACAGTTTAAACCCATTGCCCAAGTGCCATCTGGTAGCCCCCTCCACCAAGCAGAGCAAGATCTGCCCTCTCACTAATGACCTCGTGTCTGGGTTGCCTCCCACAGTGCTGGTGCTCCTCATCCTTTCCATGAGGCGACACCGGAAGCAGCCGTACGTCATTGACGAGGAAGAGAACATCCATGAGAACATCGTCCGGTATGACGACGAAGGTGGCGGGGAGGAGGACACAGAGGCCTTTGATATCGCCGCCATGTGGAACCCACGTGAGGCCCAGCTCGTGACGAAAAACAGGCAGGACATGCTCCCTGAAATAGAGAGCCTCTCCAGGTACGTGCCTCAGACGTGCATGATGGACAACAGTGTCCACAGCTACGTGCTCGCCAAGCTGTACGAAGCTGACATGGACCTCTGGGCTCCTCCCTTCGACTCCCTCCAGACGTACATGTTTGAAGGGAACGGCTCCGTGGCGGAGTCGCTCAGCTCCCTACAGTCGGTCACAACAGACTCGGACCAGAGCTACGACTACCTGACGGACTGGGGGCCGCGCTTTAAGAAGCTGGCGGAGATGTACGGCGCCACAGACAGCAGCGGGGCACTGTGGTAACGAACAAGGGATTGCAGAGGGGTTTCTGTGCAAAACGACGCCCGGTTAGGTCCATTCTCATCAGATGCTTCCATGGACATTGGCGAGGCTTCCTAAAATAGCAATACGGTGCTTGAATGAGAATGGGAGGAAGGGTGTGAAAGAAGGTCTCTGTGGATCAGCTTTACTCAGTTAAATTAAGTCACATTTTGAAACAAGGAGAAACAAAAGGAAGAACATTTTTTTCCTGTTCTTTTTTTTTTCTGTGGGGAAATTTGAAGGCACTCCAGGAATATAACGCATTGCTCTCTCTCTCCATCTTTTCTCTCTCTCTGTCTCTCTCTCTCTGTTTTTATACATGGCAGCTTACTCAGATCTATACATCTGGGTACAAACATCTGTGAAGTCCAATGGTAATCTCCAAATCACTAAGAAATTGCCACCAAAAAAAAAAAAATCAGTTTCCGACTGGCTACTTTTGCCCAGTTAAAAAGAGGGAAAAACAATTAACAATAAAACAGAAAAAAATGAAGCAGAAAATTGAAACTGGATATGAGAGGGCTCTTTGTAAACTAAACCTTCTTTCTCTGTTGCTAACAGAGTCCTTTTTTATCCTCTAGAAACAAGGCTGAGTTCTTTTTCCACCTGGCTGAGAGGGCTGGGGAAGAGGCTTTGAATTTCTGCTCTAGTTTAATGTCTGATCTATAAGTCATTGACGTTAATACTAATCCATCTCCTATTGATTTAATGCAAATTTATTCTCCTCTCAGCTCTTTAAAACTATGACACTGCTAAACTGCTCAGAACAAAACCAGAAAATCTGCCTCTTTTGCACTGTAGATGTCTCTTCCACGTGCCAAATGTGAAAATTAATTTCTACCAATGAAAGCCAAATAAAATTAAAAAAAAAAGAAAAGAAAAAGTTATATTTGGTAACTACATGGGTTAGATGGGCTTTCCTAATCTGTGTGAGGTCAATCCAAGGGATGTTTACATACTGTAGATAACCTACTTGAACAAATGCAGTATTATAGACCAATAAATGGATGTAAGAAAATTACATGTAAAAGTTTTGTATATTTGTTAATTTTGGTAATAAATATGATGTACTGCATACAGTACAGTACCTTAGCACCTCTTTTAATAAAAGTTAAATGGAAGGGAATGTCTGATGACAATTTATTGACCACAATGCACAGAAGAGTTAGTGCTCATCTGTGGCTTTATTGCCACAGGCCTTGGGCATCAGAAGAAGTGGTTGATCAGCACTATGCCAAGGAGACAAGCCTTTAGTCTGCTGCTTTAATCTGTGGTCATTTGGACACTATCCTTAGCAGTGAATCAGTGCATACATATCCTATCAGAATAAAGTTACTTCTGTGTTCCAAAAATGTTGAAGTCAAAAGAAAGTTTTGATCAATCTTCGAAACATTGCAGCTGAGACATTCAGAAGTTTGGAAACCGGTTACATAGCACTTGCAGAATCTTGTGTCTTCAAAAAGATGATAGCATATAAGATGCAATGTCCATTTGTGGTCAGTTCTACACTTCAAGCAATGTTTTGAGTCATGTCTCATTTGCGTGTGCAAAACGAGGAGGTGCCAAGGAAATTACATTAACACAAGCTTCACTGAAGAGTAGGAAATATTGCTGAAAACTAGCTGCAATGCAGATTTCCTTCTAGCTAAAGACTCCAACTAAAATTGCCCAGAAACAGACATGCAGGCATAAGCACCCAGATACCACACTTCTTCCACGTGCCTATTCTTCCATGTGTTCAGTTTCTGTGGCAAATAGGCACACACCTCTGCCTATACTTTGCCTAATTTCAGACTGTAGCAACTGAAGATAAAAGCCTGGTTTCCAGTGACTCATGCGAAGTCAGGTAATTCTGCAGAGGCAGGTAGCCAGCAAGGAAAAAAGTTTCGGTGACTTCTCAAAGATTTGCTCATCAGCTGTGATGCAAATCTGAACTTTAACAAATGTACATGCTCATGCTATGGATTCTGCTTATTACTTGAGCTGGAACTCTACACCACTGGAAAAGGACTGCTGAAAAAATACATGATGCAAAAAAAGTGCATTATGGCAATTTTTCTGTAAGTTTCTTTCCTTGGTAATGGGGAGAATCACTCACTGGGGGAAAGCACAGCCCTGGTGCAAAGTGGGTGGAGGGGGCTCCCAGGCTGCTTTCCCCACACAAGCTCGTACACCAGAAGCCAACAGTGTAGCAGCAGAAAGCAACAGCCTCTTTTCTAGGCTTCCTCCTGGCACTGGGCAGTGAACCTGGACAAAGCAGGTCTGCTAAATTGGCCATATGGGGTTCAGGGGCCAGCGTGCTGGACTGGAACTACATGGCTGGCCAGGGATGCTCTGCTGAAGCTGGAGGCAGGGGCTACTGGGTAAAATAAAGCCCTAGTATCCCTCCTTTCCTTACCCCTGAGTCTGCTTGCATAAAACTGATTTAACAACATATGTCAGCATGTTTACCTTGCAGAGGGATAATTCAGAATCTGGAGCAGCTTCAAATACACCGATGGATTCAGGAATTCAGATACTTTAAAATCTTTAAGGGAATGTTGTTGTTCTTGCCTGCCTTTGCATATTTGAATAGTGGTAAATAAAGTTCCCAGGCAAGACTCTCCCTCATGGCTATAATGCTTGGCCTCCCCTGCTCTTGCTTGAGAATTAGGACAAACTCTGCTGTGGATATTAAGTTTCCATGGGTTCAAAAAGTGACTAGAAAAGTTTATGGATGGGAAATCCATCAGGAGCTATTAAACTCCTCAGGGTCTCACGGTGTCTCTGAGCTGAAATTCCTGGAAGCTGGGAGAGTAATAAGAAATATCACTATAAGTTTGCCTCAGTCCTTATATTCTTTTGTAAGCATCTCCTACCCTGTATGGCTTCAGGTACTGAGTATGCAAGGAGTTTTAGGGAGATCTGTTCACATGATAAGGTAATGATTTTGCTACTCTAAATGCATACAGTGTATTCACTTTAATTGGGAAATTTGTGACAGAGAAATGAGGTGGAGAGATCTTTGGTCCAAGCGGTAACATGCATCCTAATGAAGCATTCAGTCCCAACCTGCATCCCTGAAGGGACAAGATATTCCTGATAAGGAACAATATGCATTAGGGGGATTAGCAGAATGTGTCTATATAGACATGTGTTTATGAACACTATGAAGAGACTTGCGATCTTCTTCATCTCTTGACAGCACAGGAATCACAGAATATTCTCTCTCCTTGCCATACAAGCCCACAATGCATACAGATGTTTCTCTCCCTCTCTAGAGCTACATTCAGTTATTTGCAGGCCGTCACTGACTCTCTTTTCAGTCACATTTTACAGTAACAACAAGTCTGTGGATAATTCTTCATTTGCTGATACCAGAATGGTTTACTTCTCCCATTGGAAGGAGGAAGGTGAATGGGGATGCAATCCAGCATCATGTATGTCTTGCAGAAGACATTTACTAGATGTGCTGAGGAGAAGTGGTAGGAATAGCTGCTCAAAAGACTGGTTTTGCTCCACAGAAGTGTGCTGAGGCTGGAGAGGCTGAGGAATGATTGAGACCATCTTCCTAGGTTGTATGTCACACCATGGGGAAGCGCTAATGGCACTTGTGTTACATGCTTGGTCTCACACATAAGGAGCCTACAGGGACACTGGGCTCTGAACCTGACTTCCTAAGATGCATGTCAGTTAGGCTGCATCATTATCCCTTTGTTTTGCCTAAACTTGTGACTACAGTCAATACTTCCACAGCTTGTTGCTGTGACACTTACCAGATGGTGTTTTGTAGACATTTGGCAGCCTGATTTTTTTTCTCTTCTATGAAACAGGTGACATAGTGCACTGTTTGCAGAGTGTGAAATCTCTATGTATACAATCAAAGTTTGCATCTCATCTGCCCACCAACAAATCTAAAGGCCTCTCCGCATTTACTGGTGAGTTATAGAAAGGATTCATTTATGGATCAGGGATCACTGGGCCTGGCCTCTGGGCTGAGGGTTCTCTCCATTCTTTTACTGTGAGCCAGTCCTGCATGGGGGCTGCACTCTACCTGCTGCTCTGGTGCCAGAGGGCCAGGACAGGATCGATCTCCCATAACCAGCACCGCAGCCTCCTCCTGCTTGAAGATAGGCCCAAGTGCATAAAGCTTATATCATTCTTGGTTTAATTTTGTTTCTTTAATGTTAATGACTTTTTTTTCCACACCTGGAGGAAAAAAAAAAAAAAGAAAAGAAGAAGAAAAATGAAATTACTGTCCAGGATCCCCTAGTCTCAGCTGTGGCTGAAAACAAATCATTAAAGGGAATAAATAACAGAAGGTGTGAGCCATTTTACTAATTCTAGCCACCTAAAAGTTGAGCATATGGCCTGAGCGATCTATCTAAGCTTTCTTTCTAACCAGCAGAGTTAGACAAAGAATGATTCATTCTCCCCATTTTGAACATCCTTACAAAGCAATGGCATGCCCTCAGAAGACATTTTTTTTCTCAGTAAATGGTCTGTCATGTGGAGATTTATACTTGCAGTTCAGAATGTGGCACCAGGCATGGCATTTTTAAGCCCTCTACTCTCCATTTGGCTTGACAAGTTACCATGGATCAACACTTCATCTGATGTTTTCCTTTTTTTTTTCATCCTCCCACTCATCTCTGCCTTTTCTATGTGGATTTCATTACTTTCCATCTCTTCTGATGCATTGATCCTCACATCTAAGCACTGAGCAGAAGCTTTCTTTAAGCTGTCTTCAAGATCCCAGATCTTTTCCAAGAAAATTCAGAACTCGGGGATGCATACAAAGAGTTTATTAAACCCACAAGGTACAGACCACAGAGGTCTGTCAACCATATGCACCACATTATACCTGAGGTGGCTGTGGAATAAAAAGGAAAAGAAGCAGTTAAGGGAGGTACAAGTAATGTCCAAGAGATTTCAGGTAAGTGCCAACCTGAACAAATTTAAAGTTGAGGAGATTCAGTTGCTATGGCTTCGTGCTGCCAGAAATTTATTGCTGAAATGCTGTTAGACTTTATCATTTCGGTTTCTGCTAGCTTTACTACCAGCTATCCCAAACCCAGGAGCTATTCCAAACCCAGGAGCTATCCCAAACCCAGGAGCTACCCCAAACCTTGGTTGCTGCTCTCCAAGAGAGATGGTTGGATCAGCAATGAGCAAGGATAACATGTGAGGTACTCTGTAGTGCTGTCAACTAAATACATTGCTGCTCTCTTCCCGCCCTGGTCCATCAGGAGATGGGGCAGTCCACTGCACACTGCTGAAAAAAAGAGCCCTTCATGCATTCATTCATTCCACTTGCAGCTGGGAGCAGGTCTGTCCAAGACTTCCTAATTTATGCCTGCTGAGACTTGCAATACTTAGAAGAGGAGGAGCCTTTCATTCTGTAGAGCTCAGTCTCCTGCAGGGCAATGCATATGCCACTGGAGTCCTTCATCCAAGAGAGCCCCTGCTACCAAACATCTGTATCACCTAAGGGATTCATTCTCATGCACACAGGTCAGGCGTGAATTGCCTTTCATTTGGACTGCAATACAGTAATCATCTGGACCAATGCATTCTCTATAAACACACGAAGGAAAATTAAGCAGGACAACAATGAATCTGGAGTGCAGTCTGAGCTATGGATCAAGGAAAGCAATAAAAATTGGAGAGTTTCCCTGCCGAACCAAGACTTTAGGTGCAAATTCTCACTTTTGTTTTCCTATATCAACCCTCTGAAGAGCCTACCCTCAGTGAAATGCAATACATTATACTTTTTAACTCAGTCATGGCAGCATCAGGCCACCTGCATGCACTTTTCTGAGCAAGAAAAGCAGTGTGATGCTTGTACTCTTTTTCCCAAGAGTCACTAAATGAATATGGTGGAGGATGTGGAAAAGAGTCACTTTACAATGACTTAGTTTAAAAAAAAACATGTTTTGTTTTTTTTTTTTCAAGAGCTAGTGCAGAAACAAGTACATTGTCAGAATGCCATTTGCAGACTTCCTTTGTCATTAGGCCCACCATTAAGAAATGGGCCTCTCGGGGAATATGAATTTTCAAAATAGATTCTTAATAGCTATAGGCCAGTCTCATAATGACTGATCATATAATTTTTTCTGAAAGGTGCATAAGCTAAAACATTTAATAGTAGAGGCAGAAGTGCTTGCCATGCCATATAAAAAAATAATAATATTAATGACAATGTCTGCCTCTAGTGAGGTTCAACTTTTGTTCCAATTTTGTGGTAAGGGTGAGAGTTGACTATGTTGCATATTGTGATTTAGGAACAACCAACCAGAGGAAGATCATACTCTATTTTTACTTACCCGTGTCTGCTTGGCAGGATGTGAGCGCAGAAATTTTAAGCCTTTAGCTAGGACTTCAGCTTCCTGAAGTCCCATGAGGAGTGTAAGACAGGAGAGTTCACCAAGTCCAGGAAAAAAAAAAAAAAAAGAAAGAAAATATCATTCAGATGCATACTATGCTGCTTGGAGAGTGCGGAGAGCCTGGAACAGTGTGCACAGTGCAATGATACCATCGAGGCGTAGCACTCTGGGGCTCCACTGGCAGCAGATGAAGAGCCCGTCTTAGGGGGGAAAGTGTTTCAGAAGAGAGAGATGAAAGCCTGTCTCCCTTGAAACCAGTAATGAAGACACTCGATGGCCAAAGAAATGTGTCCTCCCTCTTGCTCACACTCTGCTGCCACTTTTACAGGTACAGAAGACCTCTTTTCCTGTCTTGCTTTGCCTTTATGATGGAAAGAGAATTCACTGCCATGATCACCTCAAACAGTGTCAGAGATATTTCTGGTCCATGATGCTTTAATGGCCCCAGATTGTCCTAATTTGGTTCTTGCCCCAACTAGTTATGAGGGAGCTAAAGGAGGGTATCATCAATCTCCTTCCTTACATTTTGTGGGCACATGCCCTGGGCAGTCTGGGGTACAATTCACAAAAGGAGAATTTTTACAGCCTCATAACCTTCATGTCGACTTCCTGACAGATAGTCATGCACCTACAGCAAAAGTGTTTCAGAACCTGGAAGAGAAAAGTTGTTTTTCTCCCAGACAGTTGTGCTAACACAGGATGGGGTGGGGTTTTTTATTTTTATTTTTTTTATTTTTGGGGGTCGTGTTTTGTTTGCACTCAGAGAGAGACAATTGGCAGCCATGTTCCATATCCATCCTCCCAACAGTGCTCTTTCTGAAGGACTTCATGCTATTGTATAAAGCCTTAAGAGGCACAGATGGGAAAGGTAGAAAGAAAGAGGTTCCAAGCCATAAAGTAACTTTCAAGTATCAACAGCCACAGTCACAGCCTGCATACAAGTCCTTGCAACCAGAGCATCTCTTAGAAAACTCTTGCTTACTTCAATTCAGAGCCAAGCTCTCAGGATGAGATCTCTTGAACTGAAGCATCTGATTACTCTTAACAGACTTGGTCTTGTGCTCTTTGACCATGGAGAACGCTCAGCAGAAGTGAATAAGGAAAACTGCTCAAATGTTGCATTTAGATTGCATGTTCTTGTCCTGGGATTGCAATGAGAAATATAATCTTATGTCAGAAAATTAATTCTGCTGTTGATCCCAGGAAACTTCATTTCAGTGATTCCTGTATATCTGAATCTCTTAAATAGCATTCAGCCAGCTGTCCAACAACTAAAGAAATCAAAAGTCAGTGTTGCATTTATAACCCCAAACAGATGAGTCAGATAAAAATGTGTGACAGCTCTTATTAAATCTTATCATCCAGAGTTAATTGTGAAATGTTTTCCTAAACTGATGGAGTAGTGAACAACCACAACATAAATTATGTGCAATTTTGAGAAATTAGAGTTGATGTTAGCCTTTTAGAAACATCACTCATAGTGAGAGCTCCAAAATGACTGATATATAAGACACTGAGCCTCCTTCATCTTCCATTAAAAAATTTCAGCCATCTCATGGATTTGTTCTATAAATGTGTGTGAACAGCACATTCAAAGATATAGTAAACTATTGACTTTGCTTAGAATAAGACCAAGTGAAACAAGCATTTTTTCTGTCAGCGTTTTCCAAAGCCAGCTCCTAGTCAGCCTTGACTTAATTTGCAGGTTGGCACAGAAAAACTAATGTCAGCGAGGAAAAGGTCTCCACGCCACAGAGCAAGTTGGATTGCATAAACCAGCAAAGCAGCCACCCCAATAATCTGGCTGTATGGACCTCTGAGAAGAAAAGCCTAGAAACCTTCCATGCAGACTCTTGTACCATAGTTTTATTTATGAGCTCCTTGAAAGCAAGGTGTCTCCCACCTGCAGGCTGGCAAACAGCCACAATCCCTATATCAGCCACATATTGCCAAATGTGTTTTACCAGCTCATGATGAACCAGCAGGAACAGGCCAGGGCTGAGGATCCAGGAGACTTCGCTTTGGTTCTGCCGTTGACCCTCAGTGCGACAAATCTGCAGAACTTCTCTGTGCCTTGGCTCCCCACTTGGTACACCACAGTGATAACGGTCTTTGCTACCTCCTTTAATGTGGTGTACCAATGTGAAGAATGTTATTATTTATTTAAGCAGACATGCTAAGCATTTCTAGGGCCCCAGGCATATGCTAGATAGGTTATAAAGCTGCATATTTCATTTCAAAATGCATACACCCTTCCAGCCTTGAGAAAAAAAGAAAATAAGAATCACTCACAAGGAGCAGATTTTGGTAGCATCTCTTAACACACTACTGGAAGGCACTCAGAGATTGTAGTGCTGCAGGTCTCCCTAGAGCCGATCTAGAAGAGATGAGGAAAATACTACAGCTAACTAGATCCAAATCCATTCCTTTTGTCTCATTTTATCAGTTGCAGTCATAATATTTTCCTTCTTTGTCAGACATTCCCTCTAAGAACCTCAAAGCACAGGTTAAATTTGATTTATTGAAGCAACGCAGCATCCCTCTGATAAGTACAGTAAGTCTGCTATCAGCAGCCCTTGGAGAGTAATTGCAGTTGATATGATTGCTAAAGAAAATCAACACAGTGTCTTGCTGTGACCCAGCAGGATTTCACACCAATAACACACCAGCTCCAGCTTTCCCCCCCCCCCCCAAAAAAAGGGGGAACTAGGATTTAAAAATGAATGTCTAAACAATAGATAGAGGAGGTTTCCCAGCAAGCAAATCATCCCAGCTGCTCTAGATGCCCATCTCAGCAGAGGCCAAGATGAGGCCAGGAGTTTCTCCCTCCTGTGGGCCATGCAAGATCTGCTGTGAGCCTCAGGGTCTTTTGCAGCACATGTCCCACGACCATGAATAGGGGTTTCACACGTACATCAGTGCAAGAAACATCCGCAAAGAGTAAAACCTTAGAGAGTAGGACCTCAAATTGTTGCATTGGCTACCACTAATGCTATAAATGCTACTTCACAGGAGCGTACAACCCAGACAAAGGTGAGACCTGAAACTGCCTATGGATATACCCACTGTCATCACGAATTACCATCATGTCTTCTGCTCATAGCAATATATGGGAAGAATGAGTTGGTCAACATCCCTTTTAAAAAAAGATGCTTTGTACTCAAGGGTGCAAGAACACGGCATTGGTTTGCTGCAAGGTCGTGGCTAAGGCTTTCTTGGGACCTGCGATGAGCCATTTATTCTGTTAGTATCAGATCCCTGTCTCCAAAAGAGAGACAACGGTCTCCTCCAGGCTAGCTATTCTGCTGGTAAGGCCAGGAAAGCATCTTTCCTTTTGTGCATGGATAATGGCTACTGCCAAATATCAGAATTATAAAAATAAAAATTACACGATTTAGCTACTTTTGCTGTAACATTGTCCCTGAGAGCCTTACTGCCTGCAACTCATTGTCCTCTCTCTGCAAGTAAATACTGTGATAGCATCTAAAAGCACAACACAGCTGTAGTGAAATACCCGGTCAGCTTGCAGCCATTAAACAAACAGAATGCCGGCCTTTCCTTTTGTTGTGGGTATCATTATTGGAAACAAGGCGTCTCTCGCACGCCTCTGTGCTTCAGCGCCCACATAACGCTTTTCAATCTGACCTAGTTTTGGCTGGAAAGTTTCATGGAGAGATACTATAGGCTGTACCACCACACACATTATTTTCCATGCTGATCAATACACTGCAAAAGCTGGAGCATGTCCCTTTGCAGAAAATCAAGCAATGGATCAGAAGCCTAAATTCTTGCAGGCTCTAAAGCTGCAAATTCTCCCCTGCCAACTGCACCATCGCACACACCGGTCACCTGCTCCCCTCATCCCTTTTGACATTCCTGGTGTTCTGCATCTGCCTTGATGCTATAACGGCTCAGATGGCCCCGCTCTGAGAATGGCAAGAGCCCTGCTTTCCCTGCAACAAGCAGAGCTGGCACACTGCAGCTGTGTTTCTGCAGCCTGGTGGCATTTTTAAGGTATTTGGGCAAGATGAGTTAGTAACAGAAGCCTTTTGTGGCTGGAAGCTCCTGCCTTCAGGTCTCGTTTGTTTGCTTTAGCTGTGCTCCGGTTTTCCCTCAATGCTGAGCTGTTTCAAGCGTGACTGATAAGGGGGTCATGCTGCGCAGGAGCCAAGAGAGGCCGAGTTCACTGTGAATAACAACTAGTTTGCATTCATAATAGCTCTGGCAAAGGGTAATTAATTCCTCAGGCTTGTGCTGGAGTGGGCAGGCTACATCTAGAAATGTGGACATCAGAGGTGGCCGATCGCTAACACCATGGGGTGCCTGGCTGCCATCAGACACAACCAGCACCTCCCTGTAGCTGCGCTCCGGTGCGAGGTCCCCTGCATTGGAGGTGCTCCCTGTGCACTGGGTTGCACAGGGAGAGAGCACCAGCCCAGGCACCAGGTTGCTTGGCTGAGATGTGCCAGTAGAGTTGCATCAAAGGGCAAGACAGGATGAACCCAAAGGGAGGACATAGTATGGCAGAGCTGAGCAACGTGAGGATGTGGGACTCCAGGCACCCAGAACAGCAGGGACCTTACTGCTCTGCACTGTGTCACCGTGAGATTTGGGGCACAGTGGCCACAAACCATCATTTAAAAGGGCTGGGCTTCATCTGGAGGAGAGGAGCTGGGGGCATTTGGCTATGAATATGCTTGCTTTATCACTGTATAAACAACACAGTCAGAACATGAGGGAAGGGTAACGATTATAGAAAAGCATTGATCTCACTTCACAGCCTGTCAGCTGACGAGAAAAAGGGGCAAACCATGAAGTAAACACCACGTTAGGGACCTCTGAGCAAGAGGCTGCAGCAGCTACTGAACACTGGAACTTCTGATGCAAGTGAGGAGGTCACACAGCCACGAGCAGCAAAGCTATGGGACAAGAGAAAAATAACCCCTATACAATTATCCATCCTTGTTAATTATAATTTTTCCAGGAGTCCTTCGCAATAGTAAAGCTAAAAGGTGCATCACAATAGCAGTAACAAAAAAATCTTCCATCTATACTTTTAGTGCCACTAATGCAAATTACCTAGATGAAAGGTAAATCACAGCTGGAATTAGAAGGTGATGTGGGAAGGACATTCAATCCTGCCGTAGCTGGTTGGAGAGGGGAGAAGCAGTAATATCAATTGCAAATATTAAAAAACCACAAGTCAAATACCTCCAAATTATGCAATTTTATATGCCTTATCATAAGATGATTCCTTTTTTTTTTTTAGCAAATGGCTCTAATTTAAAAATTAAAAAATTGCTTCCAATATTGGTAACTTTGGGGTTCAAGAGCCCAAGGTTGGCCAGTCATCAAAACTTTGCCACTATAGATAAATGAAAAGCTGAACTTCTCTCTCAAAAAATCTGTTTTTTAATGAAACAGTCAAATTGCTTGAATTTTGTGATAAAACTCCCAAAGCCAGCTACCCCCTGGTCAGGATTCCTAGAGTAAAGGCTTTCATCAGAAAAGAATTTTTTACAGCTAAAAAAATCCCTTGGTAGGAGGGAAGAGCCCTTGGAAGAAGACCCAAGAGCTGCAGGCTCCTTGCCTGCTTTGCAGTACAGGCGCATCCCCACGGACCCGGTGCTCCCGTTGGGAATCAGGGTGCCAGGGAGCCGAGCTGGAGCCCGCGTCACTTCCAGATGACTGCGTGGCATCACACTGTGCCACACGGTCACGATGCGGGAAGGAACTGGCGTCATTTAGGGGACCAGGGGTCCCAGTCTCCACAACATGCCAGGGGCAGGTGCCATAATGAGACACGTTTCACTGGGACTCTTTAGTTGTGCTGAGCTTGAGCAGACACTGGATATCAGGCTAGCCAGTGGCTATAAATATCTCCCTCTTCACACAGCACAATTATATACAGCGAATTATACAGGGGCTTCAGACGTCGGCATTTGGCCAACAGAGTCTTGCTACAGCAGCACAGGGGCATTTATGGGATGCAGGCCATGCTAATGTGACCTACATCATCCTCCCTGTCCTAGCTGTGTCTCAGATGTGCAGAAGCCTTCCACAAATTGTGTGAATATTTAGAGTCTTCTCCATCCAAAACAGTATATTTTGTTTTAGTGAACTTACAGGCTACCCTTAAAAAAAAGTTGTTGTCAAATGCACAAGCAATGTAAGGAAGAGAAAAAAAAAAAAAAAAAAAAAGAGGAGGGAGAAACTGAGGGAGGAAACAGATTTCAGTTTCATTTCTCCAAAAGGCCAATATAAAAAGAAAGGAGAGTGAGAGTGAAATGCTTTAAAATTTAATTTCAACAGGTGCCATGGTAGTCTCCTCCAAGCAGCGGTATTGGCTGTGTAACACACGTGTAGCTGAATCCACAGGGGTGGAAAGTCCTCAGCAAGTTTTAAACTGTGCTCAATCCCCCCAAACCGTCACTGCGGAGCCATCTGTGCTCGCGGCCAAGCTTCGGACCGCAGCGCGTTTTGGAAATGCCAAGTGCGTGTGTTTTACACTCCATTCTCACTAAGCCACACTGGCACCTAGTGGCCAGTCGGTCTCATTTCCAGACGCCACGTCCTGGGCTAAGGACACGAGCAGTGAACCCAGGGCAGGTGGCTCCTCAGGCGGAGGGAAGCGAGACCCGTCCTGCCAGCAGAGTGGCTGAAACTGGTGAATCACTTTTTCAGTCTTTCACCAGCGATGCACTGGGATATTTACAGAGCACTAGGTAACTAACATATCTTTACTTGTGCAAGATGTGAAGGCAGCGTTTGGGGGTTGTTTTTTTTTTAAAAAAAAATCCACAGCGAATCGTCTTCAAGCAATGCCACACCACAGGTTCAGTGGGACCTAGAGCATTAATCCCTTAGGCTAGTGATAGTGTTTTCTTCAGTAGCTGCTCTGGGCTGGCAAAAGCCAGCACTGCGTCACCCAAATTGCTAAAGCCACTCGCAGATCAGTACTACCTTTGGGGGGGTGGGGATAGAAAGCTGTGGAGGCTTGGCCAGGTGGAGGGCTATGGATAGATGATACAGGAGAAAACTCTCCCATGTTTACTCTGTGGCTTCATGGCATTCAGCATGTGATAACTCTGCTAGAGATTAATGTTCTCAATGTATGGATGAAGCACTAAATCATGTCGGAAGCTGTCACCATAAAAACAGCCTGAGCTGACCAATTAGACCAGCCATGCACCTTCCCTGTCAGGTGAAAGAGTCTGCAAGTCCTCTGGAAGGTTTCTACAAGAGAAAATTCTGGATGACTCAAAGTGAGAACATCCTTCACACAATCAGACAGAGATTTAGTGGGGAAAAAAAAAAAAAAAGGAAAGAAAGAAAAAGCCCTGATTTGGCAGATAACGCTTTAGCTTTCATGGCAGGATAAAGACCCAAAACACAGCCCTTACCTCAGATCAAGCAAGTGACCAGGTTAAACCCAGCTCGGATAGGTTTAGAACTTTTTGCACCAAAGCTTGGAGAGTATCTTTAAAGGCAAAGAAACTGGCATCCCAAAGACAAGGAGCAAAACTGGGAAAAAAAAAAAAACAAGCAGACACATAGAACCTTGTGGGACCACTTCTATTCGATTGCCCAAACATGCAGGCATGCTTTTGTGAGAGGCTATCATCATATATAGTATAAAAAAAAAGGCAAGAAAATGAAGATCAATCCGACTTTACTCTAAAGAGTAAGTTTATAAATGAATTATAAGGATTCGTAAATGATATATAGCTGCTATAACCATTTTACAGATGAGTAATACATGTTGTAAGTCCATCATCAGAAGATTTAACAGAAAGGCGATCAATCAGCAAGCATGACAACTAATTAACTGTATATTAAAACATCTTCTAGTCCTTTGTTAACCCCCAATGTTCTAGTTATGAACATGTCCTCAGTACAACACCTCAGCACAATGAGTAACAAAAGCTAGCTGACCTACCTAGTCAGGATTCTAAGTCATAAACTTCTTAGCCTGCTCTTAACCTGCATCCCAAAAGCAAAGGAGCACACATAATGTAAGAGCCTGACTCTGAGGGTCACAGATTCCTCCTTTCTGGAATAAGGGGGAAAACGGTGTCTGTCACCTCATTATCTGATTTCCGTGAGTGAACATTGCTGACAGGGCCCTCTACCACACACACCATGACTCTAGGACAGTAACACCCCTCCTTTTCTCTTTAGTTTTAAGATGTTTTCCCTGTCGAGGAAGACCTATGAGTGTCCTGCTGCTCATTTAAAGGAACAGACTATGAGGGAAGGCACACTCGCAGCCCTCTTGCTAGAGGACTCTGCACTGTCCTAAGCACACCAGCAAACATCAGAGGAAAGCTCGCACTCGCTCAGGAAAGTCCTATAGAAAATGTACTACCCTCTAGTGTTAGTCCTACACCGATCGCAAGCTAACGCAGTGGCTAGTCAACTTCTGTTTTATCCATCGGGGAGAGATTGGTGTCAACATTTCTATAAGAAAAGCAAATGTAACCAAGCCCTCAGGCCCGTTTGGCTCCATGTGCAATGTCTGCACTGAATGCAGTCACTGCAGCGCCCCGCTGGTGAGGAGCGGATAGAACTCACAGGGCTCCTGCAGGAGCATCACAGGCCCTCTGAATGAACATGCTTCCCAGCTAGTTTTCCAGATTCAGCAACTTTAAAGTATTTGGAAAGACATAAAGACATGCTATTTTACATAAAGACATAAAGACGCTATTTTACTTCTCACTGCTACCACTCCTGCAAAAAGAGAGTTATGTGAAAATATTTCCCAGTTACATGTTTTCAGAGGCCCCATACGTTCCTTGCTACTTATACAAATGGCCCACAGTCTAGCTGCATTAAAACGCCAATTTGCTCAAAACAGTGACCCCTGCTTTTTAGTAGTGCTGAGGCTGAACACCCCTTTGCTGCAATCCATGCTTCAAAGAAATGACCATCTAGTCTTTGCCAGAAACTGGGGTGATGCCACTGTTATTTTCTACTGCTCTGTATGTGCAGCTCGGCTTCCTTGTCTAACAGCGTATTGCTGCCAGTCTGATTGCCCAGGCTCACATCACAAGGGTTGCACAGATGTTTTTAAAAAAATCTAAGAAGAAAAGGTATCATAGGTAAGCGAGCCAAAGCCACTCAGCTTTAAGAATAGCTGGATTCCCTTTGCTCTAGGACACCTTATGTTCCTAGAAAGAAGAAAGGAAAAGCAATTTCCTGTAGGAAAAGCAATGAGGGCAGCTGTACATTGAGCGAAGAGGGAGCTTGTCCCTATGAGCGAGAATGACAGCCTTTGAAGACCAATATGTAGTGTGAGAAGGAGCAGGCTGCAGCCAGTGGGGCTGCTTCTTCCCAACTCAGAAGTGGAGAACAAACCAGAGGAGCATGTTCAATGGACAAGAAGGTCTACAGTTTTGGAGGGATTCTTTCTTTATCAGGAGGTGTTGAAAGCCCAGCAAGGCAGGGACCTCTCTTCGGTCTCTTAAGGCTCTGGAAGACACAGTGACCGTGGGGCTCCCACCGAAATCATCACACTGGCTTCAATGACACAAGTTTGGACCCTAAATTTTAAAAGCTATAAAACTCCAGGATTTTGAGTCCCAGCACAGCAGGGAAAAGAGAAACTTTCACAGAATATCCCTGCTTCTATTACATTTTTTTTTCTCTGGGATTGCTTAAAAAACTCTTTTAACTGACACCTTTTTTTCAGAAATGTTTCATCTAGCTAACAAATACAGTATACAATGCGTTCCCAAGTTAGTTCTCAGGGACTCTTAATCAAATCGGGTATTTCTTCAGCCAACTTAAACTTAGGCAGATTCTTCCACTACTACCTTTTTGCTCTTAGTTTTCTTTCAGCGGCACAAGGTTTTAAAAAGTACATCCAGTGAAGAACATATTCTGTGGTCCATTCAGTCTTTAAGAATTATTTTGGCATTTGAGCTTTTTTTGAGGCAAGTAGTTAGCAATCATGTGAATTAGCATAACTATGAATTGCTGGAATAGGAGATGCATAGCTGAATCTAAAGGAAATAACATTCCTAGTGAGAAAGTAACACTTATAAGTGAGTCTTTGAGACTTTTGTGCCTTTCTAATTGTACCAAACAATGTACCAAACAATTAGAATGTATGGTGATCCCCTCCCGTCTGCTCCCCAATCCAACTATCTGCATAGCAAATCCTCTGGAACCTGGGCATTTGAGTCCGTGGATTTTGCAAAGCCAGAGCCAATATTTTGTTACCTGCTCTAACAAACTCTCTAACTGCACTGCGTGAGAAGTCTCTCAGATAAAATCCCTGTTGCATTCAGGTTTTATGCACATTCTTCTAATGCTTAGTTCTGTCATCAGGTTTCTATTTTGAGCAGGTTCCTTAGCATATGAGAAGGTGCCTTAGATCTGACTGTTACTGCCCTTCCCTTCATTATTTTTATCTTTTCTTTTAATTTAGAAACACTAATCGAGTCATGATCTCTTTGCAAATGTGATTTAACCTGCTGTTTTCCTGCATACTCAGGCATTGCAAATAAAAAAAACAATGGCACTAGTAATTAACTAAGGCCTGGCAATATAACTTGCCTCTTAACCCGTGACGGCTAAAAGTTCAATTGAAAAGTAAGGTGTATAAATGCATATTAAATGAACCAGAACTAAGCACCAATCAGATACACAAGAAAAATACAAGCAGAAAATAACTTAAATATCAAGCTAGATAAATTGACCAAAGCCAATAAGCTTTAATTTTCCAAAGATCAAGAGAATTAATAATGACTGGATAGACAGGCAGACCGACCACAAACTCACATAACTTTCCACTGCACGTGTAAAGTAGCATCAAAGAGCAGAAAAAAAATGCTTTTTTACCTAGAAAAATATTTCTGGAAAGCAATCTGTAATTCATGGGACACATCTGCATTGACTGGTAGGAAGAAAACTGAGAGAAAGCAAGAGAGACAAGTGCCAGACCTGTAGCTCAGTCTGAAGCAAACAAAATTTAAAAGAAGAGTTTAATGTCTTCTGTATCTACTCTCAAAGAGGGGAATCCTCTGTAGTCAGAGATAAGTCAGAGATAGCAAGGGCTGGGCTCTAGGGAGGTGAGAGATTGAGGCTGTAAAGCCTATACAAAGCCAGGGATTGTGCAGGCCTCTGAGGTTTACCAAAGATCCCTTGTCACACAATGTGACATTCACTTATGATATAAATGTGATTAAAGGCTGCATGAAGGACAGGCAAACAGGAGCACTCAAGCCAGCAGGGCTTCCCTAGGTACATGTGGCTGTGAAGGGCATCCATCATGGGTAAGCATTTGGAACAGGGGCCATCATTTCTTCCCCATGCTCACCAAGTTGTATTTGCAACATCAGGTCGCACAGATGCTGCTGCTCATGAGGCTCCCTTGATCTTCTCTACTGTTCTCCCTCTCCCTCTCATATTCCTATGCTATTCATGGGCCAATTAGAAAGATGTCATGCAACCAATTTAAAACCCCTGAATCCCCATCCGTTATAATCACAGCTGTGGAGTCTAGTGGATGAAGAAGCTGCCTAATATTTCAAAATTTAATGAGTTCCATTCCTGTTAATATTACACTTCTATTAAAATTCATGGTCATTTTCTCCATTAATTTCATTTATGAATTAATTCTTTCTAATTTTCTAAAGCATGACGCCACCAGTGACTTACGTAGGTCACCCTAAATGAGTGTCAGTAAAAGTTTGGTAATGTAACATCTTGTATTCCGTACACCTTCACCATGACCCTCCCACAATTTATAACTGGGATTTACAAAGTAGGGAGAAAAAAAGGGGGATGATTTTCATAGGTTATGTTCAGCAAATGAGGAAAAAACAAGATGATCCAGATTATAAAGTGAGGTCTTATGTAGGGGCAATGCTACAGTATGATCATAGTCAGAAATTAAGAGAGATTTGCTTTTAGGAAGAGTTAATAACAGAGAATAATATATGGGCATAAAGAATAAAAAGCCCAGATGTCTGTTATAGTGTCTTCTCCTTTATGCTTAAAGGCTGAACAGTATGCCAGAAGGCAATCATGCCCTGCAGGTAAACAAAACAAGAAACTAAGAATATTGAACAGCACCTAGCTAGGCCTGCCCACAGTAAAGGAACCCCTAAAGCAAAACTGACGTTTTCAAATAACAACAATATCCTAGAAGATGCATCACATACATAAAAACAATTATTTGGTCTGCAAATGCCTACTGAGTGCTGAGAGAAAGCAGTAGAAGGAACAAAGAAAAAACAAAGAAGGCATAGAGAGCACAAGTGCCAGTAATCAATGTGGTAATCATGGACAAGCTGAGCTTGTACAGCCTCAGAAACTAAATGCTACCCAAAGCTTAACAAGGAAAGAAATACTGCAAATGTATTACCAACATCTGATCACAGAGAAATATTCCTGAATTGAAAAGCAGACTCCACAGGTTTTAGAAGGCAGCAGGCAAATAGAGCAAATTACTTCAGCTATCAAACTGTAAGCAGGGCAGTGATGCTGTTTGGGAAGCATCATGCTCCAGTCTCAGCTTTCATCAGGACCTGAAAGGACCTATGAGGACTAATGTAGAAGGAGAGCCAGCTAGAGACCCAATAGCAGATATATCATTCTGAGGCTGGCTGAAGAATCAGAGACAAAAAATGTCAGCTACTTCATTGAAACTTTTTCATAAGGAGGGTCAGTAAAACTGAGTAAAGCATGCTATCCACACATGGTAACTTGTTAACTCGATATCTCTGAGGTGCCTTCTTGCTGGGCAACATGCCCTTATAGGAGCATCAGTATGACAACTTTTTGGTACAAGTAATCTTTGAAGAAGCTCTTTCTTCTTTCCAAACAGTCAAAAAAGCATGATGAGACTCACAGGCCTGCCTTATACAAAGCACTGCAAAGCACAGTGCACGGGGCCATCTTCCATTTTGTTCTCACACCGATTCATCACTTCTGCAGTATAACAAAGTACAGGGACACTTCAAGATTTCAAAAGACAGTCACGAAAACCATTTTTGATGATGCACCAGGGATGGTTGAAACAAAGGTGCAAAGAACACTGCTGTCCTACTTCAAAGTGTTTGCACTTTGATATCAGGGTATTTTCTGTTGATAGGTGGACAATACATATGCCAGAAAGAAAAACTATCATGGAGCTGCTCACAATCTACAAGGAAGAATTCATCTTTCAGCTGCACAAGTGAAGGATACAGAGACTAGTTGGCAGCCCTCAGAGCTCAAGATGCACTCACTCCCTCAGCATACAGATAGTTCTGTGTGTAAAGCTACAAATTTTGGGTTAACATAAACACTAGTCACACAGGCATTACTAAATTAACTGATCGAACTGGAAGTACGAGTCCTTAAAACACCCAAAAGATGTCATTACTTTGTTACAGGGAAAGCTAAATTACAATAAAATCTCAGAGTGTGTCCAAGTCATTTGCAAAATCGGGATTGTTTGGGCTTCAAGGAAGCACACAATACTGTAAAGCCAATGTAAAGCAGATTTTATAACTCTGGTGTTTCCAAGGCCAGGCAGTAGTACGAAATACAAAGTGAGTTCACTGCTCCCTCGCGTAACTGGGAAAACAAAAGAAATGCAATCTCTGATTCTGCTTTTGGTGGAGAGGAATTTACAGACCACAAAATACTAATCACACTGCTTAGCAGAGTGCTATCAGGCACTCAGATGCCAAAATGACACAAGAGCCTGTATAGAATAGAATAACTTTATGCTGGCTGCTCTACAGACATGGGGAAATAATATCCCTCTCTCAATCTAATTACATTCAACTAGATTTCAAATAATTATCTGAAAGCCTTGGATTCTCCAAACACAAAGTATTGAACACGCTGTACTGCTTTAAAATTGTTTAAAATGCATTTGTCATTTCCAGACATGAACACGGAGAGAAAAAGCCGTGAAACAGTTCTCAAGGAACTGAATTTATTGTCTTGTGAAGAAAAGAAGACAGAGAATGGGACCATATAAATAGAGCATGTGCATGTTTCCCTACCGTCCAAGAATAGTTAATATAGCTTTTTTTTTTTTTTTAACTGTCTGGACAAAATTTTAATCATTGAAAATCTTATGTTCAGCATTCTGTGTTGATCATTCACTTTAGGATCTTTCTGATCCTAGTTTTGCAGAATAAATGGCCTTTATTCAGACAAAAGTTCTGATCAGTGGTTTAATCAGAGAGTACAAATATCCACTCTTAGTTTGGTCGTAACATCACTCACATTTTAAATACCAGCTAGGAGAGATTACTGCTTCTACCTGTGCCCTACAGTAGGGCAGAAAAAAAGTATTTATACAATACCGCATGATGCTCTCATTTCATTTTAATTCTTAACAGTGACAAAAAAACAAATGTCAATAGGACGCACTTTTACAGAGCGAAAAACAGGATCAGGCCCCACAAATTCACCCAAAGTCTAGAAAAGTCATTCAAAGGGGTATTGATTCTGAACACCAGTATCAAATGACAGTTTAGATTCCATAACATATGCAAGACATCCACGTGGAACTGACAGATACAGCATGATCCACGTTCTGGTGCAGGAACAGCTGGATTCAGAAGATGGAAGGCATCTAAAATGGCATCGAGATCTTTGGAACTGGGTACAGGTATCCTTCTTTTAAATCTCTTTTCAAACGCAATTTGTTAGAGCACATTTGCATGCTGCTAGATATATAATTTTGCATCATCTTCTCTGATTTTGTCCTAATGTAACTTTTAGTATAGATGAGACAGGTCTGCAACGATATTTTTGCCTCACCTAAGAAAGAAACGTTGATTTCATCTACTGCTTTCCCCCCAAAAATCCTTCAACGATGCATTCTGGCAGATACTTATAGTGCTTACTGCCACTTGAGATTGCCTATAACCTATATGCTTTTTCCTTTTAAGTCATCATTTGGAAACCTACTCAGCTTATTAACTGCCTCTTCCTACCCAATAGATCTCAATAGTCCTCATGAGTAAGGTTGACATGGCCCAGTCCTAAATATTTATTTCTCGCACTCTGGGCTTTGTGCTAGAAAGCACTGGAAAACAATATAATCTAGACAAATTTTCCTTCAGCAAGTTATCAAGAGCATTACGAACACCAAGTGGAGTGGGCAGAGGAGGAGCCAGGATTAACATGTAGTTCCCCATGGCAGCTGACAGCCATGTGTTACCCGGGGTAGGAAAATACGTGTTTATTTGATGTAAGAACTGATCTGAAATGTGTGCTTTGGACACTCCTGAAAGCCACCATATCTACACATGATTGACCCACACGTAGAAAGACTCTAAAACTTTTCCTCCTTCCCCAGGAAGCTGTATGTAGAAGAAGAACAATAAAGTGGTTTAGCTATTCTGTGTTATCTCTGGTTCATGCTTCCTTCTGTGTATTGCACCATTTCAAGCACACTGCTGCTCTCAATAATTAATAAGTAACATCACTGAAATGCTTCGCTGAGCTAAACTCTTTCCAAGTTACCCATCAGTGCTGCTTACTTTCATTTAGTGTCATTATTACACCAAAACTACTTTTGCCCTAAAGAGACAAGGCACACACAAGAGGAAATTCAGGCTTCCTTGTCCGTAATTTGCCTTGGGGCAAGTCATACCTCATGCTGTGTGATACATTTGCACCACCATCCATCAGCCAAGAACTCAGCTCTACCTGAACTCAAGAGAAGTAGCAAAGCAATAGACATACTTACAATCAGTACTTTTTAAACATATATTCTTATTTGTGTAAATCATGATTTCTGGTTTCATTTCCAAGGCAAATGACTACAATGCATTAAACACAACACACTCGTATTGGGAACACGGACAGCATAGTTACTGAAAAGTTCATGTTCAATAACAGTTAAAGTGATGTTACAGGATGGATCTAGAGATACAACTAGTTTTGTTTTGCACTAGTTCAGCTGACTACGCTCAGAAGGAAACGATGCCATTGATACTCTAGAATAACAAGTTTACTAGTCAGAGAGCATAAGAAGCCAGGTTGTACGCAGTGAGAAGAGGCATCATCTGCAATTGGAAGAAAGCGCAAAGTTCTGTGGCACTTTTAATTAAAACAAAGCAAAACAAAACCCCTAGAGCTTTCCCAAATTTAATCACTGCATAGGAGAAAACTTTTTTTCCTGGCATTTGCACTTCTTTTGCCTAGCAAAAGAAAAGTCCTCCTGCTGTCTCAGAGTAATTAAGCAGGTTTGGGGGAGCAAAATTACCCAGCCACAGTGCACATGGTGGGACTCCAGAAATTCGCTGCAGTATCATTCATCTTTACATTGACCTCAATAAGAAGGGCAATCTGCGTTCAGTTTGGAGTCCCTCCCTCAAGAGAAGCGACTGAGCTTTGCACTGTGCGTGGTGTGGCAGCACAATATGGCAACACGGGCTCTTGTCACCTCCATGCATGAAGCTGCCTGACAATTTTCAGCTGACTCCTTCTTCAGCCTCTTCTGCATCCCACTTTTTGTTTCAAAACTCTTGTGTAATTATTAGCATTATTGCAATGTAATCATTTAAAAAGCATCTTCTTTCCTGTAATACTGCTTTGTCTTGATTGGAAAAAACTAACTATTCACTTTTTCAGTGAAAAGCTGAAATGTTTTGCTGAACATTTGACAAAATATTTAAAAATTTTTAAAATCTCTGCGAGAAAAAGACCATCCATTTTTCTGGCCGATTCCTACTAATGTTTCATTTACACTACAGTTTCCTCAGTGTTAGGAATCAGTTTTTAAACAGAAGTTTAATTTGGTTGGTTGGTTCTATGTGCAAATAGCACTGCTCTAAATATCTGTTTTTCTAATCAAAAACAAAACAAAAAATTCACAGGGAAGAATCCCCTGTGAAGACGCAATTAGTAAAAAGTAAGCACCGCTTTTACCACTTTTTCAGTAGCAGCTGGTAGGTACCCTTTTTTCTGATAACTCAGCAACTGACTGAAAAAATAAGATAAAGAGAATGAACTTAGAGAATTTTCTCATTGAGCTTTAACCAAAGGGTGTATCAAGAGAACGTAAGAGTCTTTTCCCATTCCCAAATCAATGTCTTCCTTCCTTCTTTCCTTTCTTCCTTCCTTCCTGTCTTCCTGCCCTGCCTGCCTTCCCATTCCATCCTGTGGAAAATGTATTTACCTGCTCCAGATACCTTTTTTTTTTTTCATGACACAAGAAATCAGAATTCCCCCTTATTTCTGACATACAGTCATTCCTATCACTGTTGTGAATGGCTAACTCTGATCCTCCCTTGGGAAGCTGGGTGGTATCACAGTGTGGAATCTATGTTGACAGCAGGTTCTTAAGGAGGTTGCAGTTTGGCTTTAATGAGGGTTAGGATACTGTAGCAGCTACTACAATTTCAACAGCTAAGAGACAAACAGATCATATGCAATTGAGCATCCTGAGTGCTGACTGCTATTTAAGTTGTGGTGATTAATTAAGAAGCCCTTGGAGCAGTAAACACTCACTAAAGAGGTATTACAAAAAAATCAAGCCTCTCTGTAGTTTTTCTGCTGCCTACTAGGCATTTTTGCAGACTGCTGTCTTTAAGAAAGAGAGGAGGTCCCTATATGATTGTATTTCATAGGAAACTCTTTTAACAGCTGCTGTAGGGTGCTTCAAGTTGCCTTCTGCTTCACTTCCTTGTCTCTGCAGAGAATTCCTTGTGGCAGAAAGGAGCATGGTAATATGAAATATTTGAAGGGGTATATCTTTACACTTAAAAGAGAATGCAAAGGGGAAATAAAGCACCCCAGAAGAATGGGCGTTAGACAACAAGAAGCATCTTCCACTGGGACAGTTCTCCAGCAGTTATTCAGTGGGAACATCATCCATTTGCTCAGTAGTTCTTTCAGACTGCGTTATTCATATAAAGTTAGTTCCTTCATATTATGTGACAGGCATTTAACTTTCCTAGTGATGCTGAGAAGTTATCCCAGATGAGTAAGAGAAGATAGGTGTGAAGCTGACAGACACTTAGTGTGGCTTTTACTTAAAGAGCCATGAATGGACTAAGTATCTAAACCTCCCTACAGCACTATGAGAAAGTTTAGGCACATCGGCAATGTTACACAAAGATGTCGCAAAACCATTTACCAAGGGCTATGTGGAGCAGATAGGTAAGTGCAGAAAGTTCCTAACTCTCTGCTCTTTTCTCACTCCAACAATTGCTCTTAATAGTGCGCCCTTCAGAGGGCTTTGCACCCCTAAATGCAGTTCACTTGAGCAGGAGATGAAGATGCCAGAGCCAGTGTGAAGGTCAGTCCCTAAATGATCATTAAAGGCCCGTCCTACCACAGACACAAGCAGTGGAGTAAAAGAAATGCTGCGAGACACCTCCCCCTGCTTTGAAAGTGAGTGAGGAAAACGTTGTTCTTTAACTCCCAGTACAAAGGCAGCATGGGTCTATTCATCAGCTGCAGGGAGCCCAGTCTGTATTTAGGAAATGGTATTTATAATGCAGTACTATACTCTATGTCAGTTCCCAGAGGACAGTCTGTGCCGCCTCTGTTGCTCTAGTGGAAGTGAACAGCTGCTTTCTAGATTTCCCAAAGCCCCAGTGCAAAATAAATCCTTATCTCTCCACTTAATTTTAAAGAGCAACTACAGTTGGGCAGGAAATATACAGGAGAGAGGAGCAAATGCAAGAAATGGATTGTTTTAAATCACTCTGCTTTTGTATTATCTGTAAAATTATCATTTAAACTACAAAACTGTTAAAACTAAAAAGATCATAATAGTGCTGCAAAAGAACTGCCCCAAGGTACAAACATCACCTTCCTCTTTTCAAGATAAATTCAGCCTTTCCTATCCTTCAAAGTCTTTACTAAAATGAAAGAAAAGGAAAGGAAAAATGTCAAAATGAAACACATTTCAACCAAGAGAGAAATCAAGAGCAAATAATACATAAATTTACTTCAGCCCCCATAACCTGGCCTTCACAGATATAAGGTCAAGACAGAATTGTTGTTTCTGTTTCCCTTCTTGTTTTCAGCAGGTTTATACAGCTTTGCTCATTTAACATACTCCAGGCTGAAATACAATTTACAAAGTAGGAGAGCCAAGTGTTTAGTCTGAAGAATTCATAAAACTAATCACCAACAACCTTACGTTATATTCATTTCTGAATACCTCTGGCTTTAAAATACCTTATTTTAAAAGCTGAGACAAGTCTTCAGGTTAAGAAATCTGGAGGGCACTGTTCCTTGATCTTTTCATCCCTTTATCATTTGTATCATAAGTTTTTTTTTCTCTTCTAGAGACATACTCACCCTAGAAAGGGTCGATGGTATCCAAACAGACACAAAGGGGAAGATAGCATGATGGAACATCTCAGTTCTGGAGAGACTATTTCTAAGGCATTTGCACAACCTTTACAGCACCCATCACCCTCTCAAACAGGACTAAATGCTCTCTTATGCTAATCATCATGCCTTTCTCAGTTAGCTTTAATATTAGCATGTCTGATATCTCCAAATACAGTTAAAGTTTAACAGCATAACAGCTCATCTTTCATTTCCTACCTAGAAATCATACATAGTGAATAAATAGCATTAGGTATACTTATATGCATTCACCCTAATGTCTTGCTTACGTGTCTGCATTTCCGCATGCACATACAAAATGTGCACAAACTGTACATTATTTGTGTTCACATACACATCAGTTTAATGTCCTTTCTTCTCCAACCTATTTTCCATGATAATCCATTGTATTCCTCCAGGTACTTAGTCATCAAAGCCACTTTAAACCTCTTCTTGAAGATCAAATGACTCTTTAATCCCTTTATTTACAGTTTACTGAGTTACAGAAGAATAATCATGACCAGAAGCAAGGCACTTCTGTCACCTGATGTCGGTAGACACAGCAATTCTCAGAGACCCAACATGAATGAGGTGAGGGGAGAAAGGAACAAATCTGATGTCTGTTCCTTGCATCGGCAGCTGTCAATGGCTGACTTTCTCCAATCCCTGCTTGATCCAACTGTATTCCATGATACCCATTCAAATGAATTTGCACTTCTAAGGTAACATAAAAGCTACTTAGTCTTGAACTTCATCAGCAAGTTCCTCACACAATGTCTTCTGGTTGGCCAAGCTAGAGGTTTTCTTCTGAAGTCAGCTGGACACAATAATGTTTATGAAAGAAAAATTCTGAACTAAACAAGAGAAACCTCGTTTCTTTGAACTCTGCTATTTTATTGTTCCATATTTTCATTCTCTTCCCCATGCACATCTCTGCATACCAGGTAACTCAGTTATGAATACTTAATGGCCAGCTTTCTACATAGTGTCAATATTGCGCCACTTAAATGGTGCAATTCATTTCATAGACAAACTTCTGCAAACCTCAAGCCCAAAAGCAATTACAATACATTCACATATAAACCATGGATATTCACACTAATTCTTTTCTACAGAGGCAGAGAAATTAAACCAGCAAAACTGATGCAGTGTAAGCAACCTGAATTAATTTGTTTCTAATTGTGAAAAGGCTCTGTGATAAGAACAATAATTATGTTTGTATATAAACAGATACAGCAACCCCTGAAATGCTCTCATTGCTTTTACAAACTATACGAGCAGAGAAAAATAACAAAAGCCATTCCAAAATACCAGAAAGTGAATAAAAGTGCTGTTACACATTAGCTATATTGGAGAAATTGAAGTAGATAAAATGTTATTTCACAAAACAAAATTTGACCAGATTTGGAGGATGATTAACTTCCCATTCTTACCGCCTTCAAAAATTCAGTGGCACAGATTATAAGGACTTGAGCTTCGCTTCTTCACCAATGAAGATATTAAGCTCATGACTGTATTTTCCCAATCTACTAACAAAGAGCAATGAAACATACATACAAAAGTCAGCATTGCAATAAATCATCAAATGGAATACCAGATAAAATTTTCCTGCACCATAGCAGATTTAGATGTGATGTCAGAAATTACTCATATTGCTCAATTTTCTTGACATAGTGCCTCCAAACAGTTTCACAAATGACCATTTCATTTCCAATTATTTGTGCGGTTAGGTGTTAATGCAATCAGACTGGAATGGGTCATAAAGTAACTGTTCCCTGCTGCTATAAAGTGTCTATTTGTTTTATTTTATACCAAATAATCAAATGGGTAGTTGCTGCCTGAAAGTTGATGTATATCAGTACCATTACTGAAAAGCTGCAATCTGGCTGGTCCTGGGAACAGAAGGTTTCCGTGCTACAGCTACATCGCTGTCCAGTAAAATACACTTCTGTTTTTGTTTCTTTTTTTTTAATCACACTCTTTGCTAAATGAGATGGATTCCATGGACTGAAATTTTGTGTCTTAAAACCTGTATTGATAAATAAATGCTATTTAAGCAACTAGACTGCTTGGTATTCATTTAGTAGAATTATTGAATAAAGGCACTTGGAGCAAATCAATAGTAGGATGTCAGAAGGAGAAAATTAAAATAGATCCTCCTAATTTAATGTGACAATTTTTTCTGGCTCTCTGCCATGAAAAATTGTACCAGCTTGTATTCTCATACAATCATGTATCAATAAGCATCTATTAGTAAGTCTGGGCATCTAATTCTTCTTTCACTTATTCCAGCCTTGTACTGAAGCAGTGCTATTGAATTATTTGGCATCTGCACCAGAGAGAGAGAGAAAAAAAAAGAGAGAGAGTCTAATTCTTCTTTTCCTTGCGCTAATGTAATGCTTCACTAACATAGTTAAATCCAGACAAAAGGCTTCACAGGGAAAAAGAGAGTCAAGCCTACTGAATCTAACCTCTGATACCTTATCCTTTTTTCCCTGATTGCAATCTCATTTTATAATCACCTTCCTCAACTCCCAAAACATGACATTTATCAGGTAAGACAGTCAGGTAAATACACAGCAGAGTCCAAATGAAGGACTCAAACCACTGCCACCGTTTATTTCCTTGGTTGCATGGAGAGGATGGTCTGCAAATTCTGCTGCCTGGTCTTAGCACACCAAGGACCTGTCCTCTGTGATAAAGCTGGAGCTCCTCTCTCTGGTCTCAAGGTTTCATCCCTAAACTGCCAAGTCTAAAGCAGATTCAAAGGTCCCCAGCAGTACTAGAAAATATTTTGGACAGAAAACTCAGTGCTTTTCAAAAATGTACAATAAATAGAAGAAGCAAGGAATTAGAGGATTTGGGTAACTTCAAACAGGAGATTAGACTCTGCATTTCTGATTTATGTTCTAGATTATGATATTCAGAGCATGTTTATTTCAGCTTCATATCCCAAAGGATCTCAATACCCATGTACTGTTCTGTATAGGGTCTCATAAAACCATTGTAAATTAACTATGTTAACATTTTTTTCAGTTGAACATCAAACAACCATGTATATAGTTCACGCTTTTGCCTATGGAGAGAGTTGTTTGCGCCTTTCCTGAACATACATACAGGGGTAGGACGAAAAATAATGCAGCACTTTCCAAATAATGAAGTTCCTATCAAATCATGGAGCTGTGATTCCCTGGGTTTCTATAATGTAATGCACCACTATATGGGATAAAATCATCGGGGGACTATAAATTCTTTTCTCTCCCCTGGATCACCTGTGAGGAATCCAAAATGATTTGTACACTACATTTTCAAGCTACCAAGAGATGGCAGTGTTTCAGAACATTACACCAATCTATGTACAAAAAAAGGCAGCTGATTACACGGCTTTTGGCTGGTGTTATATATTGTCCTCAAAATTGCTAAGGCTCAGCTGAACTGTGATTCTGTAAACCAGTGATAAGGAAATGAAGCAAATGGTCTTACAGCATTTCATTACAAGGTGACCTACAAAAACACAGTAACCAATTGCAAAAGCTACTAAGGTGTTCTGAATATTCTTAAAGACTTATAAGTCATACACAAATAGCTACATGTGTGCTTGGGGGATGGATGCATGTGCCTGTGCATGTGACAGTTTCTGAAGTTTCAGATTGCAGGTTGTGCATTAAAAGTGGTTTTCCTTTACTGGTTTTGTGTTCTGCAAGGAACTATGCTGAGCTAAACTTCACATCAAAAAGGTTCTAAGGGCTCACACTAACAAGAGAGAAACAAAGAGAGAGCCTTAATGGTCATGGATAGCAAAGGATCTGAAGCCTGAAAAGTCTTTTTCAAGTATTGATTTGCTCATCCTATTTAGCTTGAAAGGAGAAGAACAGTGGGAAAGGAAAATAACTCATGTGTATGTAAAAGAGCTGCAATTTGCTTTCCTGTTGTGCAGGTTCCCTGAAAATCTAGCAGTTGTTTCTTTTGCCTGTCCACTTTGTCATAACATGGAGGTGGAGATGAGGCACCTTCATAAAAGGGCACTGGCATTCCCTGTCCCTTGATGGAGAGGGCTGTCTTTTCCACCTTAGGTGTGTGTACTCCCATAATATTTACAGAGAAATCTACACCTCTCAGATGACTGCAAAGGACTGCAAGACCACTAAACCTATTTTAATTTTCTTGCCAAAGATAAATTTCAAAGCATTTGAGAACTTACAGTTTGTTCTAGCACACTGTGCTACCCTCAGCCCCAGGCTTCTGTGTAGGGGCTGCCGAAGCCTTGCTTGCCTGATCTTCTGAAGCAACTGCTTACTTCTCTTTCCAGCTCTAGGAGGAAGTAGGTCACCTGCTTTCTGTCTTGCAGTCACTTCACCGCTTTGTACACCTTTAAGCTTTTCTGTTTCGTAACACTTTTCACTAACCTACCCTTTGGATTTCCTTTGCTTTTCCCTGCTTTTACCCGGGTATATAATTGTAGGTGTCTTTACTGGGTCTATTCCCGATACACAGCTAAGCCATCCCAGTGGTCCTCCTTGAATATCCCTTAGTGCTCTTGTACTAGCCATTTCATTTTCATTTCCTACTTGTCTGCAGTTTCAAAGTTCTTGTTATTCCAGCTAAACACCTCATTTCTAAGGACTTATCTTGCCCTCCTTGTTTTTCCACATTCACAAGCCATGTGAGGGTGGTGACTGGATACTCCTCCCAAATGCACTGGTTGCTACATTTCCAAAAGGTCTGCAGTTTCCCACATCCCACAGGCTTTACAAACTCACTAGAGGCTAGCTGGAACCTTTGTGGATTTGCTACACCTCCACCATGTCCCTAACTCTTTCTACTTCTAAGTTGAGCTTTACTTCTTCCTCTTTGCTCTTCCTCTTTGCCTCTGATTGCCAGGATTTTCTCTTATTTTTCCTTATGACTGTACTTTCACCTTAGCTGGCATTTCCTGTTTTCCGTTACCTGGTCAGTAATTCCTTGTATAACCACCTTGACCCAGGCTGGGATGGTTGAGCCCTTGGGGCATCTACATCTGTTCCCTGTGTTTCTGTGAAGACTGACACCTCTCATTGCTCTGAGACATCAGACAGCTAGAGGCAGTCATGTGCAAATCCCATATTGTCAACACTGAGAGCACAGCTGCAGAAAAGGGCACTTCAGGCGGCAGCAACATCAGAGAAGAAAGACTCAATTTAGAGCATAGGATAAAAAGCACTGCAAAAAAACTTAAAGAGGAATCCTTTTGTCAGCGGCTTCTAGATAAAGTCCTCAGAGCCTGTTAATTCACTACACTGCCTTTGCACACACATTCATTTTTTTTATTTATTCACTCATGTATATCACTGTTCCTTTCCCTCATGTATGTCACTATTTCTTTCCCATATGACATAGATGCCAAATATTTTATCTCATATATGAGAGAAAAATGTATGAATTGCTTGTACACTGTAGTGACCAATACCCTATGAGACTGACAGATTCAGTAATAATTTCTACCCACTTCTATCAAAACAGGGCTTGGATTGCATGAGCAACAAAGTTGAGCTTTCCTTCCAAATGTTTTACCTGTGCAGGAACCAAGCACACATTTCCCTAGGGGGCAGATCATTGATGTGGCTATCCTCTTCTCTAGGGCACAGAGCTGTTCCTCAGGCCATTCCCTGCACTCCTGCTTGCTTCTACAGCTCCTCCCGACCCTGAAACCAAAGGAGAGTGGGAATCTGGCAGCACAGACTCCAGCCATTAA
The DNA here is from genome assembly GCF_000705375.1 of Tinamus guttatus. The sequence goes on from NW_010581585.1 coordinate 444,852, forward strand.
AACAACCCTGGGAGTGGCAGCAAGAGCTGACAGAACACTTTCCATGACAAAGCACTGATTTGCTCCCATTTCACAGGAATTTGATGAGTTCAACAAAAACTCCACGGGGGACAGGCAGGGAGCTGGCAGTCTGCTCCTGCTGTCTGGTTCCTCTGCATCTTCCACCTACAGGGACATTTCCCCTCCCTCCCTAGAGTCCTATTGTCCCATTCCTAGCCTGCCAGGAAGACTTGCTTTAGGATAACAAAACAAGGGCTTTACTGTTATATTAAAAGCTGGAGGGAAAACAACAACAACAAATCTTTTCCTTTCTGTAAGGAAGTTTGAAGAAATCTTTTTTGTTGTTTTTCCACCCCATTTTAAAAGTAAAGTTTAGGATTTGTCCATATATTTCCAAGCATTGATGTTACGCTGTACATAAGTATCTACAGGACGACTGACATTTGTATGTAGCAGTAGTAAAAACTGAGGCACACAGGGGCAACAACTCACTGCTGCTTCAGGTGGTTGAAAACTGCAATGTGCAGGTAATGCCACTGGTGAGTCCCTCAGGATGTCCAGGAGAGGCTACATGACACACAGTGTTTTCCAGTTTTTATTTTGTGAAGGGGGTGAGTAGGTAGGAAAATACTTAGAATCATAGAATCATTATGGTTGGAAAAGACCTTTAAGATCATCGAGTCAAACCATAAACCCTTCAACACCCTGCCTGCTAAACCATGTTCCCAAGTGCCTCATCTACACATTTCTTGAACTTCTTTAAATCTGTGTTAAGAGGAGTTCAGGTTGCACATCAGAAAGAAGTTACCTGTGCAAATTTAGTGCCCAGGTCTGGAGGTATATAGTGATGTATATTATGCAAATAGATGCATAGATATACTCTATATATCTGTATATATCTGCATGTACATTATGTGTATGCATTACGTGTCTACATTATATCTATTACGTCTGTTTACATGCCTATGTATTATAAAAGACTTTAGATATTTAGTAATCAACTATTCTTTTCTGTTCATTTTGCATGTTCTGGGGATGAACTGGGATTCCATGGTAGAAAGGCTGTTTGTAAGATCCCATTGCACCTGATAATTAAATTGGCAGGCTTAGCAGTGAGGGAGGCAGGAAACTGGAAGAGGAGCAAAAAGATTCATAGCTAAAGAAACTGAGAGTCATCATGGAAAATAATATATAGTCATCTTCTACTTGCTTTAATTTTCATGCCTCAGTCTGCAGTTAGCAAAGCGTGTAAAACATCTCTACTTGAAAAGGTCTGTGTTGTGAACTCGTTAGTATTTGAAAAGAGTAAGTTAACCCAGTGCAAGCACCGTAGAAAAGCCCAAGAATAAACAAAAAGTTCTGTGTTTAGGAGAGAGTATAGGAGCCCATACGAGGAAGGATGGGAAAGAAATATTTTAGAAGATGCTTAATGAATGAGCACCAGATATCCTAAATGTTCATGAGATCTGTGGAAACATCAAGATTAAATAATGGTGGAAAGGCATGCTATATGGAAAGGGAGCAAATTAAGGCTGAACAAGAATTCCAGAATTTCCTAACTTCTGTGAATTTGACTCTATACCTTTAATACTACCTTTATACCTAATACTATCTCTATACCTTTAATACTATCTTTTAAAAATCATTTCATGCCATTCAACTACGGTCTGATCTACCAGGGATTATGGATTATTTGACTGTAGAGATGTTCTTGTATTCACAGCAAATGAGTATCCTGTTACTTTAATGCAGAATACTGCAGTGACAACATAAAAAGGGCAGAATGATATAATTCAAATGTTTTTTTTCAGCCTTCTTCCTCAAGAAAGCCAGTATAGACCTCTCTATCATGGTCACTCAAACAGGTGAAAGAGCACCTGAGATAAATAACTAAAAATTCAAATACAATTAGTAGAGGTTATTATGGTGTATGCAAATTTTCTCTCCTGACCATAAATATTAAAAGATTCTCTCATTTTCACCCTCATCATAACCAACAGGACTGCTCCCTATTTCTCATCTTCTTTTATGCTCTCTTCTTCTCCCAATCCACAACATGACTTTGCACAGCAAATCAAATAGTCTTATCGTCAAAACTAGTATCTTGTTTTAAGAGTTATTGAGTAGGACCACACACCTGTCCTCGTGGCCAGACACACAATTTCCTTGGCACCAGTGGGAATCTGCAGCAAACTGACCGAAGTGTATGGCTCACAAGCTCTCCACCACCCTGGGGAGGTTTTGCTGGTTTAATACTGCAATTTGTTTACTTTTTGAGAGTACAGGTTTATTTACTTCCTTGTCTTTTATTAAGAGTGGAGTGTTTTTTCAGGATTATTTGTTGCTGTTCTGCAGTCAAAAATAAACTCTCTGGTAAGTCTGAGCTAAAACACTTCAGATGATACATATCATCTAAGCGATTTTCAGGCCACAAGAATGAGAAGACGCCACGGTGCCCTTTCTGACTGCTGGGCTGTGGAAAGGAGAAAAGATGTGACTTCTCACTTGAATATATAACATATGATTGAACTAGAGCACATATCTATGAAAACACCTGTGTCAGATTGCAGAATATACTTCAGATTATTGTTATGACTTTAGTGTTTTGACTCTATTCAAACAATAACCAGGAATTACTTTTCTGAATTTTCCTCCAAAATTAGATATTCACAGCTGAAGTAAATGTACCACTTATTAACAGTCCATGGATACAGCCATTCTCAGAATGAGGATCTTTTTGAAGTAAATACAGTAATTTTATAAATTCAACCTTCAGTATCCATTTAGACTGAACTTTGTGACGAGAATAAACTGCAGGGTCTTCATGCGATCATCAGACTGGAACAGTATTAACCTAGCAGACAGCAAGCTGCGGTGACAAAATCATTGACTTTTAATGACTTCTTGCCATAGTAATCCCATAGTGATTTGAGGCATGAAAAAAATCTCCAGAAAATGCTGAGAAAGAGAAAAGGCAGCACTAAATGTTAAAAGTAACTCACCAAGGAAAGTGAACTCTTGGACAAAGACCTTAAGGACACTGACTTAATCTACCGACTGTCAGGAGAAATTCTTCCAGGAGGCTGAAGAGAGAGCTACATCCAGGTAGCTATTGATTCACCAGGCCCTGTAACTCTCCTCTGCTGTTTCATCCTGTATGCGTGCTTGAGAAGTTGTTTTGCAAAGCCTGTATTTCTTTTTTTTTCAACTGCTGCAAAGCTCCAAAAGAGGTTAAATTGAAAGCCAGGATGTACACTGTTTAGGAAGTTTCAATAGTATCTTGGAGATGTGGAAAAAAGAGCAATAAAAAAAAAAAAAAGCATCCTTGAAGGAGCATCTGAGAGCTCCACATCATGAAGACAGGAGTGAATTCAGCTTGAAGAACTTAAACATTGGGTGCAAATAGCACAGTCTGGTGACCATCCACTAGGGAGGCTCAGCCAGATCATGACAAACTCCACAGGCAGCAAACGAAATTCTCCCTTTGATGACAGGAGATGAAAGAAAAAGCAGAAATTCTAGCTGAACTGTGCCTGAAGGTAGAAAATAGAAGAAAGGAAGACAAGATCCTAGAAATAGGACTCCAAAGGCCTCCTCACTTCTCATGGCTTTGGCACTATGTCACTGTTTTCTCACAACGTTTTCAAGTCACTCTATTTTTATTTGACTCAATTTCCTCTAAACATGAAATTAAAATATAAATCATCAGAGCTAAACTTATTTTCTCTACATCAGAGAACACAGCAATGCAATATAGTGATATGGTGACTGTTGACACTGCAAATCTGAAATGAATTTCCAAGGTTTTAGACAGACTAACAGAGTTAGTTAAGGACACTGACTTACTCACTGACTAACAGAGTTAGTCTGTCTAAACTGAGCTGCAGTCATTTCCCAATCTGCAGTGAAGACTGTATTTGCATGAATGTCTACTTAAGACAAAACTTTTTTTTTTTCCCCACTATCAAGAAAGAGACATAAAATAGTTGTTAAATGCAAAATTTGGTGAGTGGCACAATAAATTAAAGTAAAATTAGGCAAAGCAAGGCAAGGTATTCTTTCTGAGCAATTTACATAGATGCATTATCTTAGCATGTTTCAACAAACTGTTCTAATATTGTCAGAAGGATGCCTAGGAATACAGGAGGTAGGATAGCCTTACATAATGGAATAACCGATTAAAAAAATAAAACCTCACGGCCACAGTGAACAAAGAATTCTATGCATATGCTCATGCTGTAATAAAAGGATTTGATGAGGTGCCTGGACTCATAGAGAATATAGTCTTTAGGACCGTCTGTAAGAAAAGTCTGTAGGAAAAGGAGGTGACATTGTCTCTGTGTTTTGGGCCCTTGATGCCAATCCCAGACAAATATATGGAGTTTTGTTGACCAGTTTTCTTGAACAATGCTGAAAAAAGGATGCAAAAAAAAAACTATAAAAATATCTGAGGGCTACTCAGGGACAAATGAGCTCAATCCCTTTAATAACAGACTTAGAAGTAATTGCTATTGTGTAGGAGAGGCCTCCCAAACAAAAATATTGGCTCACCCTTAAAACAGAATAGAAAGGCTAAATAACGGCCAGGAGCTGAAGACAAATTTAAGCAAGCAATCAGCTGCAAAATTTGTGGTGGTGGTGGTTTTATAGTGATGGCAAATAACTGTTCGATTTTTCTCTCAAATTTGTCAAGACAGGATGACTTCAAGGACTATGCTTGTTAGTTAATTACATTTTATAGGCTTGAAAAAGAAAATAAATAAATAAATAAATAAATAGCAACAGCCAGACTTCAACAAACACCTCTTTGCAAAATCACACCCCATCAGGGAATTTGGCACTTGATAGCCTCAGAACACAAGAAATCCCAGAGGTGACTGTGACCTTGTTACACACCACCTTTTCATTATCACTTCTCATCAGATTTGTAGCCCTTCTGAATTCACCCAGCAGGATCAGCAGACATGATGATGTCTCCCAGGAGCCTGCCTATTTGCAGGGATGGATTTTGGTAGAGAACAGACTTCCACCACACAGAAAATGTGAACTTCAGGGCAGGTTTGGAAATTGCTGATTGTGTTCTTCAGCCACCAGGAGATCTTTGGGCATAAAAAATGTAGGGGTAACTGAATTAACCATTTCCTTCTAGCTTTTCCTCTCAGGGTCATCTTTGCCATTTGGAGAGCTCCTGGGTTTTTTGTTTTTTTGGGATTTTTTTTCCCTTTGTTCCCCTTTCCCCCTTCTTTTCTTCTACCTTCTTTTTCCAAGTGGAAGTGGGGAAAAAGTTCTTTTGTCTCATCACGGGCAAGCCTCAGAGATAAGTAGAGACGCTAAGAGCCAGTTCAATCTCTCTGTGATGAATCCTCTCCTGCAGTAAGCCTTCTAATATGACCATTCACCTTGACTCTTCAAGCATCCCTACACCCTGGTCAACTAAGAACTGAGCAGGACTGCTAGATTTTTTTTTCCAATTGCTTTACCATTATGATACCATTTTTATCATTTTACCATTACATATTATTTTTACTTTCTAAGGATTTTTTTCCTACTTGTGTTAGAGACATTCAGAATACTGCATTATTTCTCTGTACAGCTTACTTTCACTTTTATGACTGCCTTTATTCTATCAGGAGAAATGATACATAATGACATGACATGTTGTAAGCTGTGTCATAATAACTTGATGTGTCATGTGATGAGACATTATAATCTGAATATGTCCTATTAATTTGTGTTATCTTTTAAGACGGTTGACAGAGAAAAGCTTAGAGAAAGCACAGGAGATAAGAAACAAAGACGTTAAGGGCATTTTTTTTAGTACAACATGTTTAATGGATCTCTGTTTTCAGATTGGAACATCCACAGCTAGAGAAAGTATGAAGAAACATAGCATAACTTGTTTGGGAAAATTCCTCAGTTGACAATAATATTAAATTCTTGTTTCCCTTTTAAAAAAGGATTAGACAGAGCCAAGAAAGTAAGGAGAGGTCTTGTTGCAATATCAGTCACACCTCAGTTGCTCTGCAGACCCCAAGGATACCCCCAGGATACCTGGAGACTGTCACAGATCACAGATTCACAGAGCTTCATCCTTTGATTCTGCATACCATATTGAGCACTAGCTGGCTCTCTTTTAGGACAGAATTGAGGAGAAGGACCAAAAAGACAGAAGAGGGATCACTCAGTGATCATTGACAACTTCACGCCTCAACCAGAGACCAAGTTTAGCCAGTGAAAGATTACTTGTGCTTGAGGCTTCTAGGAGGTGATCCTGTCTAACTAAGCATGTTGGGGAAAGCTCAAAACCCTGAAGTTCTCAGTCTGCTTTGGCATGTCTTGCCCAAAACACAGCAGTCGGTATGACCCTAAGTATGTATTCAAGGCACATCAGAGCCTTAAAGCTCAGGGAAGAAGTGCTCTGTGTAAATCTACCCAATCTTCCTACTGCTCCAAAGAGACAGTTGCCTGGCTGTACACAGGGATGACATAAATCGTTCCTGACCAATGCAGGCAAACAGCTGTGTCCCTGAAACATGGAAAGTGATTTGAATTGGGGCCTCAGAGACCTGCTAGTGTTAGGATTATGTTTAAAATAATACAGACTTTGTGGTCTCCCAAAAATGCAAGAACGTTAATATGGGAGATCTGCACACTGTAAAGCAAGACAGCACGCCTGCATCCAGCCAACCCAGTACTCTCCCCAAATCAGCAAAACAGCCAGATATTTTTTTCCCCTCCGAAATGGCATTAAATTATGATAAAAAAAGAAAGAAAACAAGAACAAAGCTTCACTTTGAACAGTCACAAGGAATAGGGAATACACCACTTCCCTTGACAGCTTTTATATTTTCTAAGGCTCACTGCTAAGCAATTGTCTTTTACTTCAAGACAGAAGTTATCTAATTTAATCTTCCAGGCTTTGGATCTATTTACACATTGTTAGCAAAGTTGAAAAGCTTTCCTACTCTAAGATGAGCTATTTTCAGGGTGTAAGTACCTATGCCCACTTTGCAATTTCTTTTTATTTAATAGAGAAGCTACTATTACTGTCAGTTACTCTCACATTTTACTGCAAAAATAATGGATTTTTAAACACACAGACTAAACCAAGAAAACCTTTGAAAAAGTGTTTCAGATGTAGTCAAAACAGGTATTTTCCAGAGAATCAAAAGTATCAACACAATTTAAGGTTAACTGAACTGTTTTGTTGAATCCAAGACAACCTTCTGCTGCAGTTCTTGAGTGAGTGTGTGTGTGTGCGTGTGTGTGTGTGCATGGTATTTGTAGATTTCAATGTTTTTCTGGGTTTGAGGTTTTTTGCTTGTTTTTAAGACATTGTTTGAAGATAAGTGACTTTCAAACAAAATGATTAAATTGAAATGTTAGATCAAGCTGTTTCAGTATTTGCAGAAAGCTGAAATGGGATATTCTAACATTTTTGAATTTCCCCTTGCTCTACATTTTTCAGAACAGTGGAGATGTGGAGGATAAGACTATAGTGAAATTGTGAAATTGCCTGAATTTCTTTTTGCTCCAATAAATATCATTTTTTTCTGAAAATGTGCTAGAGATCCTCACTTTTTCTTTTTTTTGTAGATAATAGGAAATTTAACATGTCTACAGTTTTTGATTGGAACATCAAAATAGTACTCTGAAAGTATGAGTATAAAATATCAACTAGCTGTCTTATAAAGACAGCACTGGCCATCCTGGCACTGAATGTGGGAAAACAGTATGTGATCATGTAACCAAGGGCTGGATGACAAAGCTCATGCACAAGGGGATTGAGGTAAGCCTGAAAAGTCAAATACCTTAATTCTGTCATTTATACACTCAACAAGCATTTCCTGAACACTTGACTTTGCAATTTGAATAACATTAATTAATTTAGGGGTTATATGCAACTAATGATGACTAATATGACAAAACTATAATGATCTAAGGAACATGGTAGGAGGAGAGAGATGCCTAGATAGCTAACTTTTTCACATAATTTCATCTGAATAACAAATAGAGGTGAGAGTGAGTCTGTTTGGAAGGCCACAGGCTTTGGAGTTAATGACCTGCTGGATAGTAGTCTATGGGTTGCTGTAGTTTGCACAATAGCACACACCTACCCACCTCTCTGCAAAACATAAAAAGGAGTGCAGATTCCAGCCCTTGATGATACACTGTGATTCCCATGAATTCATGTCTTGAACACTATGATTGCCCTCTAAGAGAGGTTGTTGTAATTTTTCATTGCTGTGACTGAGTTCAGGATGCAGTGATTCGTTACCATGATCCACCAGGATTTATCCACGAGGCATAAGGACACTGGTAGCAAAATAAACTCCTTTTTGGCCTGAATGTCTTCTGATTGTTCAGTGTTTTTCATTTTTCTTCAAATTTCTGTTGAGAAGGATCTGAATGTTGCTTTTGCAGACACTCATCATTAATTTTCTCAAGATTCTTTGTTTTAGAGGCTAGGAAAAGTTTCATCTGTTAACAGCAAGAGACAAAGAAGAGCAGAGAGCAAAGGTTGCCAATCACTGCTGAACATGAAAGACCACTGGCCCCATCCAGAGCCTACAGGAGCAATGAAAATTGGCCTTAATAGCCTTCTAGTTGGGTCATAAAGGTAAAAGTCAGTGTGGCTACATGGATTTTCTTAAAGAAGATTATCTTGCAGCTGCTCATGTTAACATCCTCAGAGAGTCAAAACTAGGGGAAATGAGATGACAGTAATCTTTGGAATGTCCTAAGAGGCATGTTAACAAGTACTAAAGACATGAATAAAATGTAACCTGGTATATTTCCAGTATTAACAGTCTGGAATTACCATAAAGAACCATGGCAACAACAGGCAATTAATTCACACTTATTCAAATTACCATAGAAACTGGACCAACATACCAGAAATTATCTATAATTTCTCACTCCAAACATTCAAGCACAGTCTATAATTTCCATAGTAATTGCCTGCTTGTAATAACCATGGAAATATTATAAAATCTCTACGAAACACCATGAAATCTTAACATAACGAAGTCCAAAGATAATTTAAAAACCTGCAGAGCTTTTGCCTATATTATAAGGCACTGCACAGAAGCCAAAAAACTTTTTATCTTACAACATGGTACTGCAAGACAAATTAACCTTATTCTGTCAAATGAAAAGAAGGATGCACTTACCGAATGACAAATCAGAACACAAAAACCTGCTAATGCAGTGTAAAAAACGGGCTCCATGATGCATCGCCACACTCTTCTTTTTTCCAAGAGTTCTCCTCAATGCAGAATTGAGCAGCCATTTTATTGTTGAAGCTTGTTATAGACCTTTTCAGGCTAGCTATTGTTAAACAAAGGTAAAAAGGTGGTCTCCGATCCCGAGATGTTGTTTTCTTTCAAAATTTATTGCTTTTGCAGGCATCTCAGCAAGAGCAGTCTATGTGCTCTGAAAGATTGTCCTTAACTATCTGTGCATTTTCATAGCATTTTTCAAATCCCTGAATACTGAAAAATCTTACTGAAAATATTGTTGAATACAGAAAATTCCCTACTGTAAGAAACACATGCCTGATTAGACCATTTAACCCAGTATGACCACTCCTAGATAAACATACCTGGATACTATCTATATGGGATTTTCAGTAGTTTCAGTTAAACTATTTTCAGAAGAAGCCCTAATTCAAACAGATCAACACTCTAATGAGTGAACACCTGTTCACCCTCATGAACCGGCAGCATAAGGAGCAGAAGTGAATGTAAATGAGCAAAGAGCTCTGGCAAGGAAGATCTGCCAGACTCATCCTTCCAGACAAGACAAAACACGGAGATGCCCCTGGCTGTTCTATAAAAGTTCATCTGTTCAAAAACCTAACAGTAGATCAGGGAGTAACAAGCACTTAATGCAGCAACAGTTTTATTTCGGGACTTTAAATGACACATTTAAAGTCCAGATCCAGAGCAATCACTCAACAGATATAAAAGGCAAAGGAGCAACATGGAGAAGCATGTACATGAATTCAGAACATCTAAAATAAGGTTCTTCTGTAGGGCGTTTTAGAGGAGAAACTGCCATCTCACAAGTGACTCTACTGGAAGACTAAGGATAACCATTCTCCTTGTGCTAAAATCAACCTCTGACAACTTCCTCTCTACACTCTCTTACTGCTTTCAACCTACCAGTCTAATTCTTGTATTACATGCAACATACTTCAAAGCACATGGAAGGCAATGGGAAGTTTCTCATTAACTCCAATTGCCCTTGAATCAGTTCTTGAGAGCAGTGTCACACCAGGCATGGCTTGTGACTGAGTTGCTTCTAATTTAAACTGGCATAAGAGATTTCTGTAGCTGAATGTGGGAAGCCTCATGCATATCTTTTCACACAAGAGACGAGCAAAAATATAAATCATCATTTGTTGCTTGTGTGAAAATCAAAAGGGCAATCACATCGCACTGAATATTCCTGAACTGTATTGTGAAAACCCCTTCTCTTTGAAAAATGTGCCCAATCTGAATGGAAAAGACTAAAACATACCAACAGCAAAGTCTTTCGGTCAAAGAGTTAGTGATAATTAGTGAAAGTGACTGAAATGTGGAGAATGTGGAATAATGATGTAGATAAATATCCACCCTCAGTTCAGTTTTTTGTATAACTCTTCAGAATTCCCAAGTGTTATGGCTAAATTTAGAAAATTCACAGAAAGAAAGGATGCAATATATCTAATAATTGAGCATCAGAAAAAATATTTCAGATTTGGTTAGTGATCCTGATAGACAATCATACCAAAAAAAAAAAAAGCCACATAAAAGTCACATTGTCTGATACAATTGGACATCAGGTATCCTGAATTATAGATGAGGTGCTCAATGACTCTGTGTAAGTCATTTAGCATGGCTCTGTCATTACAAAATACAAAAGATGTTGCAAGGATTTTGTAAATCATTTGTCATTGGTTCTTGAAAAGCACTTTCTAATTCTTGGCTGAAATAGCTACAGTGTGACAAAGCACTCTACTTTTCAATTCACTTGATTAAGTTTTGTTTTAGGGCTTCCTTTTCCATCTCTTACATCACATTTTTCAGGGAACTCAGCACAGTCAAGAAGGCACCAATTTCTCCAGGCTGCAAATGCACAACATAAAATATTTAATATGAAATCTGGCTTGGTGACAATCATAAAGTTAATCTAGCTCTGCTTTTCAGCCTTTACAACCACTTGAGCACATCAAAACCAATAAGATAAACTGTGCCCTCAGAAAGCCTATGCAATTTGATAGGAATTCAAGGCCTTCACAAGCACTGCTTACACTAAGTTTTGTCTGTGCACTTAACTCTGCAACTCTCAGCACTTGACGATGACTGTCAGGTCCATGTGCCCATCCCAGGCACATCCTGCTTGCCTGGGATGGGCAGCTGAGAGGCCAGGACACGGAAGGTCCTTAACATGTGTGTCTATCCCACACGTAAGAGGCAAAATGTAGCCACCTGCACCAAGATTCACAGCCTTCTTTTCTAGCAGCCACAAGTGCCTTTTCCCTCGGGTGAAAAGAACCTATGCAAGTAAGGTTTATGAAATATTTATAGACGCTTTTGAACAGAAGAATTGTGAGTATAACACAACTGAAGAACAGATGCTCAGTGTGAGCAAATTATTGCAGATTAATGAAATCTTGACCCTCTGGCAGAGTCCATGCACTGAGAACTCCCAGAACTTCAGATTCAAAGCTACAGTTCAGTCAGTTATAAACATGTCATTTTATAAACACAAATATTTCCATAAGGTCAGAGTGTTATGTTTTCCATTTGATGTGTTGATGGCTTAAAGAGCCTAACTAGAAGAACTACTCACATGCTTTACCTTACATACACAAGTTGCATAAGGGGTTCCCTTACTCATGCACAGGCCTTAGATGAAGCTGATCTTTCAGAAAACGTCATTGCCTCTGAAAAGGTCTGCTGTCATTCCCAGAAGAGGGCAGTGCTGACTTAAACTAACAGGCCACAGGCCCTCCAAAAGCCTTCACTTGCAAAGGGCAGGAAATTTCTTACTGTAAAAAGTCCCAGTCAGAATATTGCAAAGATGTACAAATTATCACACTACAGAGGATGAGCCCACAGAGCAGTCCTGAATGAGACACAAAGTTTTGGGATTAGGACAGAAGCTGGGTCTCTTTCTCACAACCTTTCTGACTTTAAGAAAGCCCTAGGCAGTTAGATGATTTGCTATTTCTTGGAAAAGAAAAATGATTGATAGAGGGTGTTATCTCAGATCTTGCAGAGTTCAGTCTGCCTCTTGCTTTTATCAGAGGCATAAGGAAAGAGTTTTATGCTCAGAGTGACCAAGAAATTTCTTTTTCAGAGATAAAGAGAAATTCCTGGGAAGGCACTTTTGGGTCAGATGCTCATCTTACCTTCACCTGTGTAACTCGCATGTAAAACCAGCAAAGAAAGTGCACCAGCATGAAGATGATGTTGCTTGAAGAACCATGGCCAAGGGAGCAAGAAGCTTTTGTTTTTAAGCAATAGAAAGACAAATAATTTGCTGGAATGATACAGATGTAACTTTATACACAGGTGAATGAAAGTGTTAAAGGCCAACCTACACTTAGAAGATCCTATAGGTGACATTTCCGAGGAAAGGTATGTTGAGTCTGGAAAAAAAAGGTCCCCGCAGGAGGTGTTAAGTCATTCACAAGCTTGTGGTGATAAATTCACAGCCTAAATTGAGCAGACTGTTTGATTCTCCTTGGCTGTAAGAGATTCCTGAAGAATGAATGGTCCTGTCGGTTAAGCAAACTGGAAAATACTTTAAGAAAATGGAGAAGTTCAAATTCTAGCCAGATCTGAAACTCATGGGAAATGCAAAGAAAGAAAGGAAGCTGCCGCCAAGGACTTAAATAGAGCTTCATTCTGTATCAGCAAGAAATGGGTGCCAGCAAAGTAGAGGGCAATCAGAAGATAGCTTTGTCTCTGACAAGCTCTGTTTCCAATAGACTTTGATCATTTGACATTTTAAAGAGCTTTTAGTTATTTCAGGTACAAGAGGTTATAAAATGCAATTATAAAAGTTGGAGAAGGCTTGCAAACCATATAAATACAGTATCTGGCAGAGATGCTTTGAAACCAAAAGACAGAAAGCTTTGTGCACGTTCTAATGCAAAGATGAAGAACAATTTTAAGAGACTGAATACCTGACAGGACTTTGGGTTATTCTTTCCTCTAAAAAATTGCACGTGGAAATGAACTTCCGGAAGGGTCTATGCTAGAGCTATCAGAGTTGGCAAAACAAAAGACCACCAAACAAAACCAAAGTGAAGCTTAGAGAACATGGACAACGTTTTGACACTGTGCGCCTGACAGAAATAACAAGATACAACTCAAAATGAAACTGGAAAACAAAGGTCATATAAAACTCAGTGAAAACAGCCAAAAATAAGAAAAAAAAATTAAAAAAGAAGAATCTTACACTATGAAGCTATGCTTAGAGTAACAAAAAAAAAATCAAGACAGGATCCAGACTTGTAAATGACTTGTAAATCCAGACTTGTAAAACTATGGGAGATCATAATCAAATTTAAAGAGTAGTATTAAGTGCCCAGTGAGGATAAGAAGTCTACCAATGGTACTGCTACTGAAGTGAGAAGTTTTATACAAGCAATGAGAGTAGTGTAACAGAAGAGGACAGAGCTGCCCATTTAGGAGGAAAAGGCATATTTACTAGTGTGAAAATTTGGTACACAATGGAGTGCACAATGGAGCGTAAGTGGAATCAAACAATTTATGAAAATGAATTGAAAACAGTGGCTTGCCACTAGCAAGGTGGTGGTGAGAGGAATAAATATTCTCTTGTAGTTCTGAAGTCAATGTGAAAATAATTAAGCACAGTCTCAGCGTAGTATTACTACGCTTTCCAATTCAAGCTTTGAGACATATACGTGACTAGTAGAAAGTAACTGCTTATCCAGTGTCACTGCGACAGAGTATCTCAGAAATATGAAGCAGAAGCAATTGAAAACAATGTGTGTTATTGCTAAAGATGAATCTGGGCTTGTATCCACTGGCTTTGATGGTGAACTCGCTTCTTTAATGCTTCTTCGTACTGAAGTTCAGTGCTGCTAGATACTGTGGACTACAAGGTGAATACAAGGTACTCTTCTGCTACGCAGTCCATCTATCGACCTCTTCTTCATCTGGTCTCAATGGGAACAAAAGCTATTAGAAATTTTTAATGTTAGCCACTAAATGATTGAGCCCCAAGAAGACAAGTAAAATTTTGATGTCTTTTTTTTCTGCAGCTGTATTGCTTGCTGACCCTTATAATGTATTGTTTCTTGCGCTTCATAAATAAAAATCCCTTGGTATTTGAAAGGCTAATGCACTTGCCAATGTTCAAGGACATTGCTTTCTAAATACCTTGTACTATCCAGTATTTTGTGCACCAGCTGATCACCACCAGGTGATTTAGATTTTCTTCCACTCCCTCAGTCTGACTGTGATCAGAGACAACCCTATGACCAGCACTTGTAGGGCACTGGCCTTTGAAGGAAACAGGAGACCTTTTACTTCCAGAGAATATGCATCAATCTCATATATAGGAAAATATAGATAAGTTCTCATAGTTGTATTTTAATGTTCTTTCAGAAATTAAACCCTAAGTGTGGGTCTTTTCTCTGAGGGGGATTTCCTGCCTTGATGGAGAGAAAAGAGAGAGAGAGAGAGAGCAAAGGCACTCAGTCTATCAAACAGAAGATAGGAAGACTGCCCGCATCCCAGATCCCCTGGAAATGTTTATAGTTTTCGGAATTACATTTGCCTTTAAAGACAATTTCCTCCTTCATTGCTGTGGGAAAGATCCACATAAGCAACAATGGAATCAGCTGAGACTGTACTGGGGGAAAGTAATTTTTTTCATGCAAAACTGCTTTAAAATACACAAAAGTAAAATAATAATTAAAAAAGGGATTTTCAGTCTAGTGGGTAGTTTGTAACATTAATAGGCACAAGCATGCAGACAGAAATGTGATTTTTTTTTTAATCTGATATCATTTACCAGGGTATCTGAAGACCTAAATTATTACCTCCATCCATACACAAAATATTTAAAATTAAATTATTAATTTAATTTAAATTAAAATATTCTTTTTTGACTTTTTTCTTTACTTTTTCCCCTATTATAGTTCTTCTTCACTTAAAGGCTATGCATTTCACTTTTTCTTTATAAAGGCAAACTAATTGAGCTAACAGCTGAATTTCCTGCACATGCAACACAGCTGGTGTGTTATTTCTCCAATGAAAATCAGTCTGGAACAGTTTTCTCAAAACACCATCTCTGTGATTCTTTGGCAAGAACATTATAGCACAGATATCACACTATAAGGGTGAACTTCCTCTGGATCCAGAGGGCAGGACACTGCTGCAAAGCTACAACCAAAAGCAGCCTTTTCTAAATTATCTCTTGGAAAATATTTCCCATGCTTCATAGGGACTTCCAAGTTTCAAGAATTACAGAAAGGAGGACATAAATGCTGTGGATTTACACATGAATCAGTCTAAATCCATTTATTCTACTCCTAAAGCCAGTAAGAAGGCAACTGGTGATAACACAGCAGTCACAAACTAGCAGGCTTTATCATTTCAAATGGGAGGCCGACAGATGGAGGAAATACGTTGCTGGATAATTCACAAGGGCATGATTAATGCAAGACTTTTGGTAGATTTATCATGTGATGGACCCTGATGGGAAAAAGCAGTAGGTGGGAAGGAGCATCTTAAACATGCTAAAGAAAATGCTTCCAACACTAAGCATTCTGTGATCCTGTGAAAAAGAACTACAGCACAGCATTAGGATCCCCATCTTGGATTTCATTTTAACAGCAGTTCACAAAAATCTTAGCCAGAGCACATTTCTATGCAGACAGATATTAGGTACTAGTATGTGATGACCCAATTCACTTACTAAGAACAACTAAGTTTCTGTGCTAGGTCACTGCTCCTGATTAAATAATAGAGCGGAAGTTATGGAAAGGCAGCAGAATCTAGGTAAATGGTGGTCGGATTGCTTTCATCACTGGACACACACTCAGATCAAAGGGCCAATTTAAAAGCATCTCATTTTATTAGGACAGAAATCCCCATACCAGTGAAGAAAAATGGCTGACCAAGGGCCAACCAATCTATCATTTCTTTTTCCATCCTTATTTTATCTCCCCTGCACAAGTAGTATCAGTACCACTGCGGGCAGACACATGGCAACAGAGACCGTAAAGAGAAGAAACACCTAAAAAAAGCTTAAAGCTGCTGGAAAACGTTTCCACTGACCTTTGCTGTGGACTTCCGGTCTCTCCAATGAATTTCTTCTCCCACAGCACCCTAAGGACAGCATTTCACCTGTGGTTAGTGTTGCAGATGTGCCCGCAGATCTTGCATGCCTGGCAGCAGAAGCCAGATTTTGAGGCTGGGGGAACCCCTACAGGCAGTACACGCAACTGCTCCAGAACCCAGGCACAGAAAAAGGAGGCGGCTCCAGCTCAAATCCCCTCTGTAATGTGGCAGCAGAATTTGCGATGGTTCTTGATATGCTTAAAATTGGCGTATATATTGGTCATTTATAAAACACAGAAGAGGCAGCTCTCCCCAGGAGGCTCCCCTCTGCGCTTGCCATGTTTTTCACAGTCCTTTCCCAAGAATCAGCCAGTAGCCCCTGGCAGACACTGACCACGTGGACTTTTCTTCTGATCCAACATAGCTACTCCCAATGTTATAAAAAACGATGTCTAACTCTCACCCATCCTTCCCATTGATGAAGTTGGTTCATTCTGATAGAGAGCCTTTGCATATCATCTGAATGGAAATAAGCTACAAGAAATCAGGGCAGCAATAGGGATAACACTATACCTTGCCTGACAGACCACGTCCTTTACATTCACAGGGCTATTTTTTTTCATCCTGTTTTTCACCGATTCTACTGGGTATTAGGAAGAATAAAACAGGTTAAAGGTCAGTGTATATGACACAAAAGAAGACCAGTTAGATATCAAGACCTGCCTTATAATACGCATTGCTGCAGTTAAAAGTGCTGGAATACAGCAGCTCATCCCACCATGCTGGTTGAAGATGACCAGTTGAAAGAGGCGGAGAGAAGGACCCTTGTACACACGCAGTTGGTTTCTTCAGCCACAGGTTTATGGTTGATAAAAAACCTAAATGCCATGAAATTAGAAGAGAAGAAACAACCGGACACTGCAGGTAAGAGCGGATCTTACACTCCCCAGAGAGAGTAGTGAACATGCTGAGGCAACAGCTATGCCCAGTACATCAGCCTCATACATCGTAACCGCCCTCAGGGTCACATCCACTAGAGAAGAAAACAGATCACAGGGGCCCTAAAATTCTCTTTCCTGAGGAAATCTATAATGCCATAGTCCGTATTCCTGGGGTGAGTAATAAAGGTTGGTAGGCTACTCAGTCCTTGTCAGTGTAAAAGCTAAGAGGAACAGCCATAGCCCTGCAGACAGATTTATGTCTCCCACCAGCGGGCACTACAGCTGAGGAAGAATGCTTGGAGAGCTGGCCCTGCAATGGGAAAGCAATTGACCTTCAAAGATAACAGTCCAATTATCATTCAGTAGTTTTTCCTCCATCCTGAAAAAAGATTCATCTATATGTTCTCGGGTAGCCTCGGGCTTTTTAGTCTTTTTGTTTACTTGTTTGTTTCTTGTGAATGCCATCTACCATTTCTTGTGGGTGAGAAGAACAAATAAAAATAGCGAAGCATTTTTGGAGTACAGCATAGCTGCTTCATCTCCAAGCCTCACCTCAGGGATTACTCAGAATTAAAGGTCTGAATTTGATAACCCCTGCCCCGCTTCCCATACAATTTCTCACATTCAGTCTTCACATACTCTTGACTTCATCCTTAGCTATTGATGTGACAGAGCCTGTTAATATACAAGCATAGAAGAAAATGAGCAGATCCTTGATATATTATTTACAAGGTGTCATAAATATGTATAACACTTTGCACACAAATAAAGGGAAAGTTCCTCCCCTTGATATTTAATCTAATTTCAAAGAGATACCACCTGGGGTGTATGTCTCACATAGCCCGCACACAGACTGGTAGTAATCATGTGTGGAGAACCCACAGGTCATTTCACTGACTGTCATGCAAGGCTTAACGCTTCCAAATTAGCATTTCCACTTGCACACTTTCAGATGTCAGCCTACAAATTGCATCTGATAACCCATATAAATAACAAACTCTTTGTGAACAATGTCTCTATGTTTGACACATCTGAAGACTCTTTAACAGCTTTTTAATGGTTTTTAGGCTGACAGAAATTAAGCTATTTGTGCTGGTCTGTTGTATTACTCGTATCCATGTTTAGCCATCAGTACCAAAACTGACACCGTTCTTTGGAGATTATAATTTTAGATTATAACCTTACCATCAAAAGAGAGAATGAGTTTTTGAATTCACAGGCAATACCTGTAGTACTACTCAGCAAAAGCCAGCTTTTTGTAAAGCCTTAAACTGTCCTTAGGCAGTCCCTGAACTGAATTAACACAGTCAGAAACAGAACCTGAGGCCAGGAAATTGGTGAATCAAGCAACCAAGCAGCAGTGAAGTACGAGAAAGATATTCAAAGATGGGCTACCAAAATTACCAGTGCAAGTGGAAGACTGCTTTGCCAGAAAAGACTGACTTATTAAACCTAGAAAAGAAGAAGAGGAAAAAAAAAAAAAATCTTCGTGCACACGTCTGCATTGCTGCATGCGCGAGGCAGCCTTTCTTTGTAGGTTCATTTCCCCATAGCATCATCACTTACCTGCTAGTTTTGATATTCCTAGTCTCACCTGAGGCCCCTGCCCCCTACATCTTCGCTTAATATGTTCAGAACCTCCTTAGCATTCAGGAATAAGCTGTGACTCTTCTGCTGGCCAATTGGATTTTTTTTTTTTTTGGCTTGCTTCTTCTCTATCTGCCAGGGTATCTGTGCATGGGGATTAGGCTGGTCTGTTCTGCTTAACTAAGTGCCTTTAATGTCAGTTTTTTTTTGCAGGAGAGGGGGAATATCTGCATAGATATTGTGACTCACCCGGGTTTGGACTGTCGAAACATAATTAATAACATCAAACCTAGCCCAAGTCACTACAATAAAGGCTGTAAATGTTGGCTTAACTTTCAAGGAATGGTGGGCAGCGGAGCCAGCACCTCTGCAAGGGCAAGGACAAGAGCAGGCTCGGAAAGATGGAAATCCTGAGCAAAAGCAGCTCCGTGACACTGGCACAACTCTGGTCTAGCAACTATATATCAAAAGTGGGGCATTCAAAAGCACAAAGTCGCCATAACACTATTTTAGGTGAAGGTTTTTGAGGTAGTCAGAGCATGAGGTCTTTATAGGTTGTGTTGGAGTTCAGCTATTTCATAGAGGAGGCTTCAGAAACTGGTAGGTACTTGATATGCTTAGGTTTAGGTTTGAAATGATAGGTTTAGGTGTGTTTTTTCTTTTTTTCTTGCTTCTCTCTCACAGTTGAAATACAGTGTTTACTGCTACCATTTATTTCACGCTGGATTCAAAACACTAGCTTGCCTGATGAAACTACCCCATCAAGAGTGCTCTGTAATTATAATGGCTTGGCATTGCCATTGGTAGCGCCCAGTAAATTTAAGGAGAGGATCCTCAACTTGCTTGTGGCACGAAGATTCAGTGATAATCTCACTGATGAAGAATTAATAAAATTTTCAGTGTACTAGGAGGCAATGTCCGTATGACTCCCCTAAGAAGCTTGATGTCCCAAGTATGAATGCTCTGACTTTTTGTAGGCATGAAAACACCTTGGGATTGCATATCTGCTGGGGAAGCAGACACAGGCAGCAGAAAGGATGGGGCACAGTTCAGTGTGAGAAGGAGAGGTCTTCCTTAGTCAGGGCAAAGTCCTGGATTGGACTGTGAAGAAAATCCAGGAATTGCTGTTTGTTGGAGTAGCAGAAGTAACACAAAGTGAAAGGCGGCTTTTACTTAGTCCCTGTGTTAACCAATGCAGCAATTGTCATGGACACCCTATCTGAAGGAGG
Organism: Tinamus guttatus; assembly: GCF_000705375.1. Next base: position 464,919 of record NW_010581585.1, read on the forward strand.
AAGGATGATGCATAAATAACAGCACCCTATTTAGAGACACAGTGGGTTAGTGATGTTTAGCAGGTCTGTAGCAGTGGGTTATACTGCTGGGAGAGAAACAAGAGATGCTTTCTGAGTCTTATGATCTTGGTCTTCAGGTTTGCTCACCTCCCTGTGTTAACCAATGCAGCAATTGTCATGGACACCCTATCTGAAGGAGGAAGGATGATGCATAAATAACAGCACCCTATTTAGAGACACAGTGGGTTAGTGATGTTTAGCAGGTCTGTAGCAGTGGGTTATACTGCTGGGAGAGAAACAAGAGATGCTTTCTGAGTCTTATGATCTTGGTCTTCAGGTTTGCTCACCCAGAGGCACTGCTGTGACTCCCAAAGAAGCCTGGGAAGCAACTCGTCACAGAAACCTTCCTCAGAAAGGCATGAGGATCAGGGCAGACTTCCTTCTAGCCTTTCCTCATCTCCTGGCTCCATTTCAGCATATATGATTCAGTCACATGAATTCCTTCTACCTTTGTGTTATGACCATCAGCAGACTGTCACAAACGAAGCTAAGTTTGTGCTCACCAAAGAGGTATCTCTCTTGCCCTGATGCAGGGAAGCTTCCTATTAAACAGTTACAACAGTGATCTTCCCTCCGCTTCATTGCAAAATGATACAGGAAAACAGTTCCTTCTGTGGGGGCTTGAGACATTGGACAGAAATAGTTGCCCATCAGTGAAAAGGAAAGTCTTCAAAAGCCCACCTCGTAAAAAGCAGGCACTTGTCTTGTCTTAAAGAACAGCCTTTAGTTGACTAAAATACAGAGATACATACATATCCAAAGAGAGGTCACAAACAAAAAAGTCATATCCCTAAAGTACTCTGACAAGGCCTTGAGAGGAGTTATTTGGATGCCAGGCTACATGCCAGGGAAAGTGGTCTCTTGACATGAAATAAGTTCTGATGAGTCAGGAAAGCTATAAGGTCACACGATAGCAGGGAAGAAAACATCCAGAAATGTCTCTGGTGCAGGCCGAGCTCAGTGAAAGCCCTGCAGGGAATGCAGCACACTGCTAACAGTTTTACTGCAAGAACCAGAGAGCAAATCATAGTCTTGAGTATCTTTCCAAGCAAGCACAAAGCCCCCTCAACCCACCAACCGATGACAAGAGTAGAAATCTTATTTTCTACTAATACTCCCAAGATGCCTCTAATATTTGGTGACAAGAGTGTGACCCGGCTTCCAAAACAAATTACAGTAATTTTCCCTTGTATGAAAACAAAAAATGACAGCAAGACTCTGGCTGTGTTTTTGGTCTTCCCATATTCATTGCATGAATACATGTAAGAAAACAATAATAGCTGTATTTTATTAAATAACTTTAGGCAGACTGTTGTTTTGGGAAGAGATGGAAGAACACCAAGATTCAGTACTGGTAGTGTCATGGCGTATAAATACAACTCTCACTGAGAGCATAACAATAGCTTTGTTTTGTTGTGCACAGCTGAGCAAGAAGTCATCACCAAAATAAACCTGATTCAAAGATGTGAGAAATGTTTTTATTTCTTTTCTGTTTGCTCTTAGGTCATATTCACTGGTGGTATGAAGGAGTATAATTGCACTGATTTTCATGTCGTGCAGTCTGCATAGGCCAGAGATTAATCTAACTATAAATATCCATCTTCAAAGTACCTGTTAGTTTATCTTTTATGCTTTTTTAACTCACTGCCTAAATATTTTTCTTTGTTCATTATTTTGTTTATAGCCCTATGAGGGAAACCATGAGAAGCAGATAACCACAAGTTCTGGCTTTTTGTGGGAATGGATATGGCCTTTTATTTGCTTTTTGGGGACTAAATTAAAGCCCTGCTTGGAAAGGCAGGGACGGATTGAAATTTCTTACAACAGAGGTAAAGGTATTTTAGAACTACAAAGTCAAGGGTACATAACTGGCGTGGAACAACAGGGCACTTGGGTAGAAAACTCCCAGTCTCAATGGAACCCTAACCCCTCACAACCCATTTTCCATCTCTTTCCCCCCAACTTGCTATGTCTCCACTTGAGGAATGATGATGTTCATGGATGCACCTTGGCTTTCTTTATTCTAAAAACAACCTCTGTGTGAGGGAAGATGTTCCTTGTCAGGCAGTGTTTCTCATAGCTGTTTTTGCTATTCCCATTAGGCACATACTGCAAATCCTCCTTCTGCTGTGGATGCCCTGCCATTAGCAGGGGAATTCTCTTCCCTTACTCATCTTGCCTACACTCACACCCCAGCAGTGATGCAACAATTCCTACACAGACAGGGCTTCTCCTGGTTTCCTGAAGGATGTGAGTTTCTCCCTCTCCCACACTGCTGTGTGGAGTGGTGTGAAATACTGTCTTTCTTACTGGTGATGCTACCATAGGAGCACTGACTTACCACAGAACTGCTTAGGACAGGATATGGTCTCTGCAGGGCAAAAGAAAAGCAGAGTATCAAGACAGTACTGAAAGACTGGTGTTACCTTCAGTGCTAAAGAAGATTCACCTTAAAATCTGGCTCGGTAAAATTTTAGTGGAGACAAAGTTCCTCTAGTTTTCACTTCTAAGTAAGGTAAACATTTTAGCCACAAATATGAAGTAAAACTCTGAACTCATCTTACTACCACAGGGTGAGAAATAGGTCATGTTTCAACAGGGCCCTTGCAGCATGATAAATATCCCACATTAGCTATCCAGTGCAGAGAAAAAAAAAAAAAAAAGACCTTTTTAGCAACAAAGATAATATCAAAGTTTGCAGTCCCAATGTCCAGGCAGATCTCTCACATGGCAACAGCAAACAAACCAAAGTCACAGATGGAGGGGATGCTATCATTTATGGTCAATAGCACAGAAAAAGGGTTGTAGTGTCTTCCCACCAGATTAAAGGACTAATTTAATATGATATGACCCATGCTCACACATAAACCCACCCATTATTTTTTAGCATTCGGGTTTCTGCCATCCAATAGCACAAAGGTGACGTGACAGGGGCGTGGGGACTGTCCAAACATCAGCTAACAAAGGCAACAATTTGGATGCAGACGGCACCTTTTTTGGTAGTCCAGCATCTCTGTATGTTCAAACGCTGGCCGTGCTGAGTGTCTGCATGCTTACGTGGATCACCCAGTCTGCAGTGGATGATCTATGCCATAAATTCTCCTTAGCCCCCCAATTCCCCTACAAAGTAACGTCATCTAAATCACAGTTGGTTCAGATGGCATTTTCAGGTTCTTCTCTAGAATTCAAATGCTGCTGCCTTGCTTTTAAAGTTTAATTCTTGTGCGATCAAACTGCAAGACCAAACTTTAAAGAAAACCTTGACAGTCTAAAGACATAATATAAACCACCAGAGGCTGCAAATCCCTCACTGCAGAATCAAGGGCTAGCTAACTTTGGATTATCTTCTGACAAACAATTTCTTTATTGTTCTCATAAAAGTGACTTCTGAATTAATGAGAAATACCCTGAGTGTTTGCCCTATTGAGCTGTTTATCCTACTGCCCCCCCCCAAAAAAGTAGTCATGTTCTTTTTGCAAAGAAGTATCTTCCTGCAAACGGCACACACAACAGACACTTAAACAAAATCAACACTCCATTCTCCTCTGATTTAGTAGATTACAAGTGAAATACCACTTTAACATTAAATACTAAACAAACACGCAAAAGCAAAGCTCATCCAGCAGAAAATGGCAAGCCGGACAGATCTGGTCTGATTTGCCTCCTACTTTCATCAAACAGGGCACTGGCAAGTTAGAGAGGCAGTTTATCAGCACTAAAGGACAGATCTCACATTAAAAGGAAATTCTATTTTTGAAATAAAAGGCAGCTGTCTTTGCAGAATTTCAAACAGATCTATGATAAAGCACAGTCAATCCACACATAAATAGAAATGGCCAAAGGCAGAACAACAGATAAAATAGCCTGATTAAAAAATGTGAGGCTTTTCTGCTTTGTTTTGATTCACTGTCTAGATAAATATTGACTAATATAATGCAAGAGCATTGCAATTACATCCCCAGTGCAGGTGGGCGATTGATATATGCAACAACATTTCTCGTTGCGCTATTTCTTGGCTCAGGTGCACCTTGGGAACACTTTCCTGAGTGTACCAAAAAGCTGCACAGAAGCTACCAAACTGATGACTAACAGCAGCACCAAATCTTGACCCCCAAGAAACAGGACACAACAGAGAATTTTGTTATTGTAGTGTTCCTGTTCCTGAATCTTGTGAAATAAGTGCATTTAAGAGACATTTAGGATGGGCAAAGCGATTCAAAACACCACTGAATTTAGATGACAATACTTCATGTTAAACCTGTCAATGACCAAAAATATGAGAATTTCTAAGAAATTAAGCTATCAGCTTCCTTCTGGTACACCACCTCTTTAAATCTAAGAACTCAGCCTGTCTTCTAAAATGGCACTAACGCATTCACAGAGGAGCAGAGTACGTGGTTGAGAAACAATCTGTCTTCGCAGAAGACCAATGTCTTCTTTCTCTTTGAAACATTCAGTGCATCTCAGCTTTTGCTATTGTTTTCTTCATTTTATCTTAAACAATAAAAGACACCTACAATACTTCTAATTTTTGAAATGGCAGCTATTATATATATATGAAGGGTGTCTTAACTTAGTAGTTTAGCCACTGCGTCTCACCAGATCTGATTCGGGATTTCTTTGCAGGTCACATGGAAGTCACTTTTGTGGAGGCAACAGACCTCCCACACAAACATCAAAGAGGTCCTATCCCCTCCCCATTTTGCAGCATCTCAGCTTTTTGAGAAGGCTCAACCTCAGCACCAAACTGTTGGGAGCTTATGGTACTGCTAAGAAATGTCCTAATATTTTCTACACCTCTACTCTCAGCTTGCAGAAGGTCATACAAGTAACATGCCATGCTTCTCATCCTACTAACAATGCTACAAAGCCAAAATGCCTCAAATCTGCACTCCTGAAGATCAAATTTGGATTCTGAGACCATCTCCCACTCCCTGTTGCAACAGCCTGCTCACATTTCCCCAAATCCTGACCCCCTCAGAAAGAAAGCCCTGAGGACTTCTTCCCTTTTCTGAGCGCTCAAGGCCTGAGAGTCAGGGCTGCCCTTTCCAACAAGCTCAAAATGAGCTCTGCCCATCGTAGTAGCTGGTAAGGGGTGAACATCCAAGCTTAAAGACTTCACACTCCCCTGGTTCTGAAAAGCCAAACAAAACTGTCATAAGTCATGACATGGTAATTAAACCTCCTGTTAACCAATGCACCTTCAAGCATTGCCTTGGATTCTGGCATTCCCAGATTTGCATGACAAACCATTGTGTGTATTGTTCCTGGTCTTTCCGCAGGGAAATTCATACTTACCACAACCGACAGGGAGCAGAGGAATGATTCCTACCAGCCAGCTTCAGCAAGCCAGGGTGTACTTATCTCCCTTTCTGCTAAGACTTTCCACTCCTTCCTCGAGGTCTCCCAGCTTCATCTGGGCTCCATATTTTCCTAGTCGGAGCACCAGCTTCATGCTGCAACTGTAATACCTCTCACCACATCATGATCTAAAGAGTGAAGCAGGGCAGGGAGAAGAATGAGGTTACTGAGAAAAATCTGTTTTACACTGTTTTCTGAAATACGGTATTGAAAAAATTTGCATTTTCAGGTTTAATTGAAAATAGATTTTTATTTGAAACTGTAGCTAATAAAGTATATAATCTTTACATGTGCTTTATAGTAGATGTATAACTAAGAAGTATTTCAAATAAACTTACTTTATGCATGATATTAAAACATCAGAAAATTATAATTCCTAAGGTGAGTGCTTATTGTTAAACTTGAACGTATATTCAAGATTATTTCCATTCCTGAACATAATCCTGCTAGTGTATTAAAACTAAAATATATAGGGATACTGTATTTATTTTCCAAAGTTTCCTTCCATAGAGATATGTAATTCTTTCATGGTTCCAGTATGCCTGTATACCATTTCTGATCCCTAAGTTTATATAGAATCTGCTTTACAGAATCACAATATGATATTAATTTTAAATCAAGATTTAGCTTTTCTGCACATTTTAGAGCTATATTAACCAAAAAAAAAAAGAAGAAGAAGAAAAGGAAAAACAAAAGCTGTGCAGCTCAGCTATAAGTGCAGTAGACCAGACTGGGCTTTGGTGGGAGGCAGAGGGTGAAATTAGGATATAAAGAGGAACGGGAAGGGATTGGGAAAAGTTGGGGAGTTAGAGGAAGTTTGCATAGGGTGAGGGGCAAGAAGAGAAACGGCCCTTGCTTGGGTTGGAAATTGGAGGTGCAAGAGCTTCTCCTGGGTGGTAGAAGGGAATGGGAGGACAAGCAGAGGAACAGGACTGCATGGAGCGCTGAAGAGCTGCTGATACTGCTGGAGGAACGATGGGAAAACAGAGCGAGTAAACACAGCTGCAGGGAACTGCTTGTCTCTGACAACTCTTTAAAATCATCTCTCTATGAGGCTTCAGGGCTAAAATATGGTTTGAACACTTAGCAATAACTCTAGATGAGCTGCAGAATATACTACCTTCAAATGTAATTTAACTGCAGAAAATACACATTTCCTATCCCGGATAGCTGTATCCTGTGAACTCTCCATTTATGTGTAAGGGCAAAATCCTAGAGTTAAGAAATGAGATATTCTCAAATTAGGCTCTTGCATCTGTGTCTGTGGCCTTGAAAAGCAACCTCGGATCCCACCGAGGAGGGAGAGTAGGGGCTACAGATGGCAATAGTAAAACGTAGATCACGTTGGCTCTCTCTATCCTGCTTTTTGCATTTACATATAGCTCCCCACACTTCCAGATGGGAAGAATTTGGTTGACAGTCATCTTTAAAAGGGAACCGCACCTGCTGCAGTCTCCTGAGTCACTGGCAAGAGCAGTTGACACCACATTTCATTACCACTGTTAGAATTATGATGAGTGACAGC
>NW_010581585.1:473631-495930 GCF_000705375.1 Tinamus guttatus
ATCATGATAGTGTGAATCTGCTCTTGAAGGAGGTATAAAACAGAGTGAGTTTTGTGCTGGGAAACATTACATGAATGACTCCAGCTTAGTCATTTCACTTGATAAAGGAGATGTCAGCTTGTAATTCATAAGCCACTTCAGCTCTGTGAGCATTAAAGCCTGAGCCAGCTTAAAAGATTGCATACATTAAGGTCCTGTCCCTTAGTCAGGCAAAATAAAATATTTTTGCCTTCGTTCTGCCTCGAAGCTTTCAAGATTGGGTTGTAATGGGAAAATATTGCCCACCCCTCAGGTAGTAACAAGCTGGGATTCAGTGAGCCAGGTATAACTCTGCGATGGGACTGTCAGGGGGGTTCTGAGTAAGGTGCAAGCAAGGTCACGAGGGACATGTCTGCACACTGAGTGGATACTGCATACTGAGTGGATTCTTTGCTCATCTATACCCACACTATCCTGCAAGACTGAGGGCAACGACCAAGGCTTGTATACCATGTAAGATGGTTCCTCTGCTGCAAAATAGGCAGGTTAGTTGTTTTTTAACTATACCAGCAATATTTGTAACACAATATAGTTTCTATGAGTAATACTCTTTCAGACAGTGGTGTATACTAAAAATAAACGCATGAGAAACACATGAGAAACTCTGCTATGTGATCTGGGCCTGTGTTTCTTTATCCAAATGTTGGAGGCAGCTTAAGCAGTCAGGATGCCAACAAGGAATGAGCCTGCAAAGTATCAGCCTCACACATATCATTGTCCTACTGGAGAAAGTAAAATCTAGGCTTGAAGAAAAAAAAAAAAAAAAGGCAGCAGCTCCAGCTATAGCACAATTACTTTTCTTTAGACGCCCATTTTGAAAACATCTGTGACAACATCCTTTAACTTTCTAGAGTAACATCTCCCCAAAGCTGCATGTGGACTGTTTATACGCAACCAGATTTGTCCCTATACTCTCCTGAATGACCTGTCGCAGATAGTTCTGTTCCCATTGATGCTGAGTTTTCTAGTGAAGAAAATCCTACAAGGTATACACAGCCTCTGACATCACTATATTTTTTAAACCTTTCTTTTTTTTTCCTCTGTGATACAACCATAAAATGCGAGCAGTTTGCTGCAATCTGTTTTTCTCCATAACTTTTCTGTAAATTACTCCTGTTCCACAATAGCCAGTCAGCAAGATATGAGATGAGTCAATCCTGTATGCAAACTCACTCTCTTTTTTTTTTTTCCTAGCAGTTTTCCAAAGCCATTAATCTCAGTATTTGCTTTATCACTAAAGCTGAACGCATTTCTGTCCCCAAAGTGGTTTAAGTGGAAGGGATAATAAATAGGAATAATTCCCCTGGATTTATATAACAGTGATAGCCGCAAAGAATCACAACATGATTAGTTTGGTAAGCGTTCCAGACCAGCTTTAGATGGTGTTATAATCAATGGAAATCTTTCCTTTGGGCTTCAAAGGGCTTTATACCAGGACATGTGCAGAAACTGCCACCTCCTCCCCCATACATCAGAACTCTCTCAGGTGAAACCTATCACCAGCCTCGCTCCAACTCTCACTGTAGCTTCTGCTCTTAAAGTATGGAGATGGAAGCGATCTGACTCAAGCTGTATGCAATATAAGATGCCATCCAGTAAAACAAACCTATGTTCTGGGAAAAGGGCACATAGAAGGGGAGCAACTGTGTTTATCCCACATACACAAATTTGTCTTAAAAGAACTGCTGTTGGGGTGTGAAAATCACGCAGCCAAAGCAGCACATGACAGAATTAAGAGCACCTGGGGGCTTTGCATGCAGCAGCAAAGGTACCACTGTGGTCACGCAGCTGCCCTGCGCCCTGCTCTGCAGACCCACTCTGGATGCCAAGACCAAGGAGAGGTTAAATGTCTGTAATACCTATTTCATGCTCCCTTTATAATTTCAGCCTCTGTTTATTGCTTATTACCTTATAGTTGGGATTTAAAATATTTTTTTCTCAGTCTTTACTATGTGTTTTGTTCCTCACAAACAAGTAAATAATTCCTATGGGGAAATACAGTTCTGCAGCAAATAATAAACTAAAAGCAGTGAACAGTTTCTCACAACACAACCTGATTACAGTATTCTGTATTACAGTTTCTCCTCTAAGAGAAGAGGAGAGTTTCTCTTAGAGGAGAAACTGTAATACAGAAATCAGGTTGTGTTGTATGGAATGTGACTCATGGCAGAAATGACCACATTATGTTTACTAACTACAGGGCAATGATACCTCAAGGTTTAGGAGTCTGGGGTGACAAGAAAACGTATGAGCCATGAAAAAAAAAACCACACTGAGTTAAGCACTATTTAACATGCAGCCTATGTCTGCGTGACAGCAAATGATGGCATTATGTCCAAATCCTGTGATAACATCCACATCTGAAACTGAAATCCTACGTTTAAGCAGTAAGATGGCAGCAGAAGTTACAGACTGCATGACAAAGCAGCGCCCGCAATCTCGGTGCTAAACTCTGAGCTTATGGGAGAGGGACCTGCATGCTAAAAGGACCAGGAGGGTATCCATCACTTTTATATCCTACAATCGTGACACAGAGGAAGGATATTACATCTGAACAAATAATACAAAATAATCCTGATCTCTGAATATTTCTGTGATTGATAGGACTGAGTGTAATAGATTCACAGAGCTTAAGGCCACAAAGAAACATTAATTAATCAATCCGGTAAGGCTCTCCATATTTTACTAGTGATTAACGCTCACCCACCAATCTTGTATTGGAACTAGTATGTTGTATTTGCTAAAGCACACTTCCCAGAGAAGAAACCTGTTCATCAGGAGACAGAGAATACATTAATTTTTCTTGCTATGTAGTTATGCAGAGCTCCTAGTTGAAAATCTGTACCTTTTTTTTTTTCCTTCCCCTTTTTCAGTTAGTTTCAGCTTGCAGCTACAAGATCATTTTACACACTTCTCCAGACCTTATTACTCTCTCTACTTCAAGGAACTTAAGCACTATAAACCTGTCGCCTCTTGATTCTCATTTCCGATAAAATAAACTGGGGTACTTAGCTCTTGTTTCAACACCAGGTTCTCAAGCACTCGAAAAATCACCCTTTCACTTTCTCTCCATTTTCCCTTTAACTTTCCAACTTTTTTATTTTATTTTTTTGAAAAGGCAGACAACAGAAGAATATGTAACCATTTCATGGTTATATATGGCATAGGGCACAAACGATTACCAAACTAGTAAAGTAGTCACAAGCATTATCTATTTCACCACTCCTAGAGAAAAAAAGAGTAGTTTTTCCTTAGCAACTTGTTTCTTTCTTTACTCATGCTAAAGCACATAGCTCTGATTTCTGTTTTTATTTTCTGATTTCTCCAGGGGATTTTTGTGGAACTGGTACTCCGCTCCACCAAAGCCTGTTTGTACCTGCAGCTGTAACTTACACAAAGGGAACTTCCTGGTTTTCAACAGCATTAAGAGATCAGTTTGATACCTGCTTCCTGTACATTTGTGTTTGTCAAGCATTTCCACTCCCATATGCAACTTTTTTCTATAGCAGAATGATTCTTCTTCGCCAATAGTGTTTTTCTAGTCATGCATTGGTGTAAGTAAGAGTGGCAGTTAATTACTTCAGGCCACAAATTTTAAACATATCTTAAATAAAATTATTTTCAATACCTTTAGAAATTAATTTCAAGTTGCTGTCCTAGAACATTCCTGTTCATTTTAACCACATATACCTTTTAGTTCTCCATACACTGCCAGCCACACCTTAAGAAACTATTACCGTGGTTGTTTGCATGAAAAACTCCCTCCCAGCAAGTGAGTAAGCTGCAGTGCTGACTCACTTCGAGCATACAGAAAACTGCCTCCTCATCAACATACACAGAATAACCTGGCTAAAAAAGCCAGGATCACACATCTGAGGATGACAGTTTTCTTCTACATCTCTAATTTAATCTCCTTTCCCTGAAAAATACGTTAAGGATAGCTTAAGAAATGTAATTTTTACATCAACAGCTGGGATGTTCTGAAGGACTGTAGTTAACTAATGAATGTAATAAAAGTTCATGATAAACTCTGTTATGAAAATTATTGAGATTCATGATGTCTTAAAGTTTTAGCTCTGATAACAGTATTTTCCAATTCTATAAATCTTGATATTCACATCTACAGCAATCACTGAGTCTGACTCAAACTTTGATTAAGGGGATATAGAATATGAGTGGACTTTAAAAAGGAGGCCAGTATAACTATAAGAAATGGATAGCATATTGGGACGGTATCTTTGTATTAATGTTTGGATGACAAAAATCAGACTGACCTTAGACTGTTCCCATCTGATGAGGTAGGTAAAGGCCAATCATGTCCCTAGATTTGGGAATTTTGATCAGAATTTTGGTCTGAATAAAAAACAAAGACATTAGATAATTATGAAAGGTTTGTAAGTCAAATTCTCCACCACAGAAAATCAATTTTGTCATTAATTTTAATTACCTGAATAGTACACAATTTGGAACTTCTTGTAACAACTAAATAAGGGCGGGAGGCTTCTTGTGGCTTTTAACTCTTCTTGTGTCTAGTCAGGCTAGAGAAACTTTGACAACTGCCTTTCTACTGATGCGCCATTCCTGCGCTCCAATGCAGCAGAAGCAATCAAAACTTGCACAAACCACTTGAAAAGTTAACCATGCTTTAACCTCCAAAAATGAAGAAAAGTTTGTTTCCATGAGAGTAATGACTGTAGGTGAACCAGTTCATTCCTTTCTCTTCATATCTCAGAATCGTCCTTTCTTTCTTTTGTTCATGCTGTAGTAAACCATCCTTTTCAAAGTCTCCTTCATTGAACCTCAAAGCTCAAACTGAGACCTCTATATAAAAGAAAGGAAGAGAGAGCTCAGTGAAAAAAAAAAGTTACTTTGGGGAAGCAGCCTATCCTCCTCAGAACCAAAAACTCCCTGCCATTTTCTACTGACTTTGTGAAGCAGGACAAAGCCATTCAGATATAAGAGCTCATTTATAATGTCATCCTCCAGGTCGGTCTCAAACAAACGGTGCAAAGCAAAAGCACTTTTCTGTTCAATGAATCACATTGTGGGTTTTGAATATGGAATGTGAATGAGCTTGTTACTGAGGGAAAGCAATGGGCAGGAGCCTGAAGTGTCAACGAATGCAGAAGTAGGTATGAAAAATGAGGTTGTTTGCAAGCCTGGTGAGTGGAGAATGAATGGTCAGCAAGAGGAAAACAAACAGGAGTGAGAGATCACTTGGCAAAGATGTGAAAAAAAAAAACAAAAACTGAACATCAGAAGAGCTGCCTGTTATCTCTGTGTATTTGACAATCACAAACTAAGTGTGTTTAAATTATTAAACTGTGGAATCCAGGGCAATGTTATTATGCAGGAGGGTGTAACTCCGTCCATTCTGGGGTATCCACCATGAGACACTGTAGTGGGCAGATGACTCCAAGGCTTTGAGGCTCAGCACTTTCTGAAAACCAAGATCCATTTAATGTGTCCCAGACAGAGTACCTAAACAGTAAAGCTTTGTTGCTGCTGACACACAGAAACCTTTGACCTAGGATAACAAACATGAGCAAAGCAAACATTCACTTCCGCAATGAAAGCTATTTTTAGATGCAAAATTCAACATTAAGTGGCATAAAACCAGATTTGCAGTACATGGATGTGTGAGCAAGTGGAAACAAGTAGCTGCTCTGATCCTGTATGATTTTATGTAAGTAATTTCACTTATAGCAGACCCGAACTCTAAATTGTGCAGACCTGAATCCTTCAGATTCTCTGAGTAACAGCATTGATTTGACCTGCGAAGCACAATACTGCTGGAGGTTAAGAAATGATATCAGCATCCAACATAGAGGATTTTTTTGGATGCATGTGACTTTGAAAGAACAAAAGACAAAGATTTTCTGAGGTCTGACCATACAACTGATCCTCGTAAAGCTGTTGGTGCAGAAGACTGACAGACAGTGGTTGAAAGGTCATAAAAATCAATACACAGAAAGCTCACCAAGGTGCTAATAGGAAGGTAACTATGCTTTGGCTCAAAACAGGAGAGAAAGGTACATATCCCCAGTGGCTTCTAGACACAGCTTCTCTGCTGCTTTAAAAGATCAGAGGAACATCTTTGTTTTTCCAAATTCAGCTTATTTTTGCAATCAGTCCGATCTGCAGACACTGTAATAAGAACAGTTCTTAAATCTGTAAGTAAACGTTATCTTCCCCCAATGATTCACGAGTCTGGAACGAGACGCGTTATCTGATCCTCGGCCTTCCCGGGCGGGCTGTTAGCATAGCTCTGTCCGTGCAAACTGCAGAAGCAACAGAGCGCTGGTGCCTGTGGCTGAGCATGAGCCGTGCCGCCTGCCGCGACAAGCTCAGGCTGGCACCGCGTGAAACCAAAGAGACTGCAAACACAGCCCAAATCAGCCCTGTGGCACCACAACACTTTTGAGAAGTCCGATGTTCCTTCCCACCAACTCTCCCTCTTCCTGCATCTGAATGCTTCAGGTCCCTTCCCGAGGAACTTCCTTCCCAATTATTCCTTTCCAGTGTTCCCAGTGCTCTTAAAGGTAGGTATTAGAAGTGTGCAAATGTGGTGCTCTAAAAGCAGCATTATTTGGTTGAGCTTGAGAGAAAAAGACCCAAGAACTGTTGCAGCAAAAGTGGAAGGTCACATTGATCAAAATGATAACCAGTTATGGGTAAGTCTCTCACCTGCATCCAGCTGACAGAGAAAACATTCCAAAAAAAATCCCACACATGCTTTGTTAACTATATAATGAGTTCAGGTGTATCTACTTGTGTTTGCATTCCCCAAGTATTTAATGAAAGGAATAGTTAAGCAATCATTTCTAGAGTACAGTTGCAGCAAATGCATTCATTAGGAATTCAGACTCAAGAAAAGACACTAGATTCATATGATCTCATTTTGATCCACAACATACTTTTGGCTTTCGTCTATCTCTGAATAATTTCCTTATGACTGCTGTACAAAAGGTACAAGTGAAAATATGTTGGGGTGCCCACAATTTGTAGCATACTAAAATGTCCATTTGTTTCCTGTTGTGAAGCATTCCTCCGGTTTTTCAAATGCGTATGTTATGTAAGTATATAATACAAATGAACTTGAATATCACATTCATATTAAATTATTTGCAAGATAAAAGAGACAAAGAGATAGTCTTTTAAAAGTACAGTACTGTTATCTGGTAACTTAAGAGTGTCATCATATGAGAAAGAGTTTCTGTTTGCATGTGAGTAGAAAGAAAGCAGAAGGAGAACATTCCTTGCAAAACTGAAAAGCTTTATGTTGAAGTGAGCTGCAGTGAAGAGTAAAATTTCCAACCTTATTATTATTTTAGATGAAAGATTTTTCCAAGACTTTCTCTATGAGCTTTCAGTATCTTCAACTGAATATATTGTATGCTCTTGAAGCTCCTCAGGAAGTGTCATGTGAAATTTCACAACATATATATTCATAAATGCACACACACACATTTATATATATGTGCACGTATACACATAGAATTGTGCATATATATACATTTACAGACATATTTAACACATGAAACAGGCTTCAGTCTGCTTTACTTATCCTCAGTTTATATATGGGTTAAGGGTAAATGTGAAGGAACACCTGACTATGCCTTTATTTTAATTCCACACATACACTTTTGAGGGGTATTTGTTCATAATAGTTGCTTCTGATTCTGACATGATACCTCCATCATACTTCCTGTCAGTCTAAAACCACACGGGCATACAAGAGGAACTGTTCGTTAACACTGACACCTACATTACCTAAGAAAATGGCAAAATGATCGTTTGCCTGACATTTCTGTTTTGGTTTGTCTTTGATCTCATTAAGCATTAGATAATTTCCAAAGTAATGAGATGCTTGTTTTAATTACATTAGTATACAGTTTTCATTTTGATACATTAATATACAACTCAATTTCTTAGCAGTTTTCATATAAAGCATATCCTGAAATGTCTCTCTGCATTAAATAATGCATGGGAATATTTTAAACACTTTTAAGCAGTTCATTTTGAATTCAGCCATGTATTCTCAAATGATCAAGGTCAAAACCTTCATTTAAAAACAAGACCTGAACATATTTTTAAAAAGGCATTTTAGGATGGCTGGTGTACAAGATCGGCAAGAGACCTAAGCTAGAGGGTTGATAGTTTTTTTCTTTCAGACTTGCAGATGTAGTCCATGCTCCATCTCAAAAGGGATTACTGATCTTAAAGCTAGCAGTGATCATTACAGCATCTAGTCTTATCCCATCTAATTTCCTGCTACAGGTATGCACCAGTACTCCAAAAGCCAAATTATGGGAAACCTGCAGAGAGCAGGAAAGATTAGCACTGCCTCAGGGCACTCTGGTGTCCAAGCCTCAGTTTAGTAGGCTCATGCAGGAGACCCCAGCGCTTTAATCACCCTGTAATTTGGAAGAAACAGAAACACCCAGCTGAGACTAGAGGGAGATTTCCTTGCTGACCTCCAGGATGGTGATTAGCATGGCCTGGAGCACATGAGCAGGGCATGGTCATGAGGCATCTCAGAGGGCTGAACAAGCCAGTGGTGAGCATGACACTGCTCAGGCAGTACCCTGTCCACAAGCACTAAAATATCCCCTGCATTTATTGTTGAGGTCAAAAGAGCAGATCATCATCATCCTACTGTGTGCAAATGCTTACGCCCACCATTGAAATCACCTCAAATCTCCGAATAGGTCAACTGAGAGAGCCAAAATCTTTAACCTTTCCTCAGGGCTAGCTCTCAGCATAGGCAAAGTAATGATTTCTTTAGGGCAGCAGGTTGTCAGTCAGAGCAGAATGCCTACAACACCCTCTCCAGCTTTGCTCCTACCAGACTCCTGGAAAACTCATCTGGCTGCTGAGGAGGAGGCTGTAGCCAGAGGTGCTTCAGTGTCACCTCTCAGCCTGGAGAACCTCTCAGTTTCTTTAGTTCAAGCACGTGGCTGGCAGACACAGCCCTTCCCAGTTTTGGGCGGAAAGGTAAATGAGAGCCTCCTCTGCACGGCGTGTGGTCATGCATTTTGGGCCCAGTGGCCCTCTGGGAGCTAGCTGGCTTCAGTAACACCAAGCCAAGGGGAACAGTGTTAATTTAGGAACACACAGCTGCTCCAATTTCCACAGGGCCCCTTTCAATACCCCCAGGACAACCTGGCCTTGTTTCAGACTACATTTTACTTCTCATAGCTCTCCCTGGAGAGGTAGCTATTAGCTAACTCATGGTAAATTTGTTTTCTTGCCTGCCTACATTAATACAGACAAAGACAATACATTAAGGGCTGCCTTAAGATTTAAGGCCCAAACTCCACCCAAGGTGTTTTCATTTTACCCAGCAATACAGGCTTGTCTTGTACACATCCCTCTGTCTCTGTGCGGATTTTCCTCTTATCGATACTTGAATACACCCAGAAACACGAGAAAACAAACAAAGCAAACCTAATCGGAGACAAGAATCTTAAGGCATAAGTAGAGAAGACCACTTAATTTGAGATAAGCCCTCAACCCCGTGTGTTAGCCTGCCACTGGGGAAGGCTCCTGCCCGCTGAGGGTGGTTTGCTCACCCTCGGTGCTGGTGGTCCCCACCTCATGGGGGCAGATTTCGCTCCACCAGAGCTGAGGTGGCAGAACTGGGCCGTTGTGATGGATCTTTGGCTCGCTACCAGTGGCACAGGAGGCAGCACGTGTCACATTGCCACTGCTATGTGGCGCGACTGGGGCTGCTCATGAGTGATGCATTGTGGCAATTAACGTGTCCACCTGCACCTGTGACCAATTAACTAGGCTGGTGACACCGTGGCGCTGAACGGGGGCTTGAGAGCTGCAGCATGCCACTGACAATTGTACTGGCCTTCTAACCAGGGCAGCAATGAGTAAAAACATTGATTTTTGTGTGCATGTGTTATTTGTGGGTGTTGGTTCCCCTAAATACACTCTAAACCTTTTCATCTTTTTTATAGTCTCTGAAATAAAAGTAGGGCACAGAGCTGACTTGCTGACTCTGAAACCTGGAAATTAAGGATGTCTCATTCATTGAAATCTGAGGATTTTGGTCTATCCTGGGTACATCAAACCAAAGTCAGCACTGAGTCTTCAGAAGCCTCAGCAACAAAGTGTGTATATAAAGACGGAAGGCTTGAATTAATTCATATTAGGTAGGAGACTTAGAGTTCTGAAGTAAAAGACAGTGTCAAGGTGAAAAATATTACATACTTATAGTCAGCCATGCCACTGTACTTATTCTCCTAGCTGCCTTTTTTTGGTGTGCTAGGGAAGCATCAAGTCAAACCAGTACCCTCTTATTCAGCAAAGTTTCACTGAGGAATAATTTAACCTACTGCATTTTGTAATCAGCCCATTTCCATAGCTAACAGCCTTCTCACTGTTGCTCCATAGCTCTCAATTCATGAGAGGCCATAGGAACACTTAGAGGAGAGGAAAAAAAAAAAAAAAGATTTAAAATGATAACCCCAGATCAGGACAGCGCTGGCAATAATATGCGTTGACCAAACCCAGATGAGGGTGTGTATTCACATAACACTGACAGCAAAGCAAATATAGCTACGCCTTGCAGTTATGGCTTTGCAAGCTCATTCAAACCATCTCATCTGACCAGTTTTCCTCATTCCCCTCTTTGCCCTGCCCCAGTACTCTGGCATCATACAAAACTTCACATTACATCTTAAAATGGTGACTGTGGAGCCTAAAACACCAAGAAAATGCTGCCATCCCACATCTTCTACCAGAAGGTCTACTTGCAAACATGCCCCCTCAGAGGAGCAGAGAGAACTCTCTCTTGCATAGCCTCAAGGGAAATAGCTTTAGGCTTTGACTAAGTAAGGTGTTAAAAATATCACCATCAAGCCCAGCAAAAGAAGAAGGGAAAGCAATGGACAGCATCAAGGTTAGGAATACCATATTCAAGCATTAAACATGCAAAACACCACACTCCCTGAGTAAAGCTTTAAAATGCCACAGATAGCAAGCAGCAGGCTACAAAGCAGTCCTTCAGGTAGCAAGTGAAGCTTCTGAGAAGCAGTCATTAATTTGGCTGCAGTGACAAATTCCCCCATGGTGAAAACAGCAACTCCCTTCACTGCTTCACAGGTTCATTGCCAGAAGGATCCCTGGGGTAAGTTAGCCTGTCTTCCTGTCTACAGCTGCAGCTACCAGCCATATTTTACAATTCCTTCAGGTGTTGGTGAATGGGTGGTTTAGATGAGACAGTATCTTTGTTATCTTTAGGGGCCCTATATGACTCTCCTGGGTGTAGCTCCTTGTGCCTTGATTGGGGCAATATGGCCTGGTGCAGACACAGGAGTGAGTGGAATCTGGGTTTCCCACAGGCTGTCTGATCCCCAGGTCACCCTAGGTAAGTTTTCTCACTTCTCTCTCCTTTCTCATTCTCCATCTGTTTGAAGTCATAGCTCCTGAAACACAGCTTCTGCTCTCCCGGCACACATTTTAAACACTTAGCACACTTTAAGCTAATACACTTAGCACAGCAGCATGTGAAAGGATTCTGCTTGCTGAAGCAGTGTCTTGAGCAAAGTCCTTGAGCAAACCGCATCTGTGTGGGACTTGCCCCACTAAAGGACATCAAACTCCTTTTCTTAGTCTTCCTCTGTTTGGCTCTGTTTGCTGGTGGCTGAGGGGAAAGAGAAACAGCCTCATCTGGGAATCAACTGCACTACTGGATCCTAACATCTCCTGATCCCTTAGACTGGGATCTACTGAATTTAATTACTTCGTGCCACATTATATAAATCTCCTGTGGGCCTTCTCTTCCTTCACCTCCTGTTTCACTTGTGAAATTACCTCTTTCACTCTCCTCAGTTTGCCTGAGAGTTTTCCTGCCTCTCTTCTTACTGAAACTTCCTCTTTCCTCTACAGGGATCACTGCGTTATCCTCACAGCACTCCAAGCAAGCAGCATAGCTAAGCTAAATTCAGGGCTATTGCCATCTGCCTGTATTTAGCTTTCACATGGGCTGCTCCGATATCAGGCTTGAAAAGATAGGGCTTGTGGGCACAGAAGTTGGTGGTTTTTCGCTCAGCTTATCACTTCACTAATGAAACATCTTACCTCGGCTAACAAATCCAATTTATACTCTTAGCTCATCCCAGCTAGAACAACCATACTTACTAAGCAATCATATGTGACACTCTGCCTGTTTTTGCCTTCCTCTTAATATATATATTTTGAAAAAAGGAGAGGGGAAAAAAAAACACCACACACCAATGCACCATCATCAGGTATTTCCCGTCCTTTATGATGCTCCTTTTTATTTCTGACGATTAGCGTTTGCCCCATCACAGTGAAATTTGGCAATACAAGCTTAATTGTGCAAAGTCACTAGATGAGAAGTGGCATCATAAAAGTTGTGTCATGGCAGCACGAACGAAGGGATTCGGCCTCTTATCTTGTGACTGCAAAACTCATCTTGCCCTAGGCTGTGTACTGGCAACAGTATCATCATAATTCATCACTCAAGACTGAAGTACATATGTATAAAATGCTGAGACAGGCTGCATTTCAAAGGAAAAAGAAATCCACAGAGAGGCGTTAATAAAATCTAAAATCTTTGGACTGTTGTCTCACTGTTAAATGCAAGCTCCACTTTAAGTTTTTCCTTTGGTTGAGTCATTTACTAGGGAGTATTTCCCATGGGGACTCTAATTTCTAATAAGATCCAACTCAACACTATAGCTTTCTCATAGGTTTGGCATTTACATGGTCTCTCTCTCTCTCTCTTCCTTCTTCTATCCACATGTCATCAAAATAGAAATTTAATTAGCTTTCAGATGGCTACTGCTGTGTTAAATTTGGTTTGAAAGGTCAGCAGAAAGGAACACACAGACACACAGCATGAGTGTGCAAGTCTCCTATTCATAGAGAACCATAGAAAATAGAAAGATTTGCGAGGAAATTAGCTTTAGTTTTGTACAGGGAATAGACTAATTTGAAACACTGAAGATTGCAGAACATCGGAAGTTATACCTATATTGGTCCTCACGCTGGGTGTGGTAAATCCTCAGAGCTTCTCTGAGGTCATTAGGTTTACATTCCTCAATACCAATACTCCTTATACCTTATAATGTCCCTATTATAGGGGTGGGTGACCATTTAGGAGGTCAGGCAGTATCCCTAGGTGCACACGTTGGTGTGGGCATGCATGTGCATGAGGACACGTATGCTCAAGGATTGCAGATCTTGCACATTTCAGACCTTGAGGTGCCGCGCCAGCACCGTTCATAAAGGAGCAGCTGCTGGAGTTCGCACCCAAGTCAAGAAAGGCCAAAGTGGTACTAAACTCGCAGACGTAGAGCTGCTCAGAAAAGAAGTGCTGCCCATTCAAAAGACATTTTTCCCCATCTCTTTCACAAGTGCATAAAAATGGCTTTCTGACAGACCACTTGAAAGTCACCTCCACATATCTGAAACTTGGCTGAGGATCTCAGCTTTCCTTTATTACTGCGCAACTCTATTAAAGCTCTCAGTGGAACGGATGAGTGAATGTCCCAGCCAATTTTATTTTCTTGTATTAGAAAAAGAAAGGCACACACCAGTCTATTGAAATCATTTTAAAGAATTTTAATCATAGCAAATATGTCTGCACATTTCTCATAAAATGAGCACTTCCACATATACAAAGGACAAGACTCCAGAGACTGGCCTACAAAAATACCATGTATTCAAATAGGAGGAGAAGGGTCAATGTAAGGGGGAAGGTAGAAACTCTGCGAGGGTTTTGATGTCTTCTAGGGCCAAAAAAGCAAGCAAAGAATGCCTTCAACGGGCATTCAGATTTATCGACAGCACTCTGATTTCACCTTTATAAAGTCAGTATTTGCCAACGTTTTGACACAACCACCCAGCAGCTCATATATCTGTATTGGCTAGTTAGTCCTTACAAGAAAAGAAGAAAGACAACACTCTTAAAACTAAGCTATGTATGTTCTTGCATTGGGAACATGTCAAGGACTTGAGCGTGCAGCCCTGCACAGTGCCAGCTTGCTTGGCTAGGATATAATTAACGAGGGGTGGGGAGGGAGCCTGCGGAGGGCACGGGAACATGTTGAACGGGAGTTTATGCCAAGGACAAGGTGGTGGAGCTGTAAGAGAGCCATGTAATACCTGTGTGCCCGAGGCTAAACTCAACCTTCACAGCTTCTGCCCGAGCTATTAGCAAGGCTGAAGGTCCAGAGGGGGAGGAAAGGGAACATCAGCCCTACTGACATAAAAATTGGTATTTCTGCCTTTGGTTCTTAAAGAAAAAGCCAAGCTCTCCATTCTCCCATCACCTCCATTAATGCACTGAATATATGACTACATACGCACATCATCACCTCAGCACTGAGATAGAGAACTAGCTCTCACCTCTAAGCTGAACCAAGAACTCTTCAGCTGGCATAATATTTATTCAGTATTTTTCCTCCTCCTTTTTGTCCCCACACCTGTCAAAGTTTATTTGTCTTCGCCAGAAAAGCCATTCCCACTCCTTTGTACATCCATCAGTAATAAAGCAGCCTGTATTAAGGTTTGTTTAGGGTGCAAAGCAGGCCTTTTGGTAGGTACCCTTTTAGGCCTGCTTTAAATTATAGCTCACCAGCAATGCTTTTGGAATGATTGGAAATATTATCTCTGAAGCAACAGAAACTGAAATCACCTGCAAGGAGCTCTGAATACACATTGAGAAGGTGACAGGCAGCTTCCCTGGAGAACACGTGTGTGTACCCAGGCAGTCCCAGCCTCCCCACTGTAGCCCCATACACTCTAGCCCGCTGGTCTTGAACCTCAGGGACCACTTGGGACTATAGCAAGGAAGAGCCAGCAGTCAGCAGACTGCTCCCTCCTGGTTTCCAGGATCCATAGACCTCATCTCCTTACTCCCACGGCTTAAAAATATTCTCAAAGCTCCTCTACCTAGTCAGGCTTAGGCTCCACAACAGGAAACCTACTGGGATTCATTTGGAGCACAGCTGAATTTCAGGGGCACCTCTGCTTTCTCCTGGCAGTGTTTAAATAGATACAGAACAGATGGTGTAAACGTGGCCTGAATGAAGAACAGCTTTACTCTTCTTTTTGTTTTTTCCTTAGCGCCTGGCTTTGTTCTTCCAAAACAATTATAAGCAAGATAAGATTGGGGAAGGCGGGGGGAGAAGGATCAAAAACACTTTTCAGAGCCTACAATAAAAGAGTAGGACAAATCTCAGCTGAGCAATAGAAGCAGCAAACTACAATGAGGCAGCGTCCTTTTGGACTACCCTTCTACATGAAGCCGAATAAAAGTGCCCAACAGCAGGCAGGCTCTACATGGGCAATGACTTAGAAAGCTGAAGGGATCTTATAGGAAGGTTCTCACATTTCTTTTAAATGTTTCCCTGGGATCATATTTATAGCAAAGAAATCACAAGACTCCAAGCTCTAACTGGAGATGTCATGTTTGACTGTTGCAGCCACGAGGACATTTACAGTGTGTCCTTACACAGTCACT
The DNA here is from genome assembly GCF_000705375.1 of Tinamus guttatus. The sequence goes on from NW_010581585.1 coordinate 489,179, forward strand.
GCTCCAGCAGAGCTGAAAATTTTGTACTAGGTCATGTTCGTTTCTCAGCCAGTTCAACACCCACCCCAGAGCTGCTCCTCCCCTTGGGCCATGCTGTGCAGATGTGATTTAACCAAATCCCATCTTCCTTGAGCAAAATGCGGGTCACTAACTCAAGGCAGAGATTTAACACTCTCTTAAGGAGACAGATGATTTACCCTCAAAGGCTGCTTGTCGCAGATTTATAAAAGGAGAGCTGCCACTGCATGTACTACATATCACAGAGATGCTCATTGACTGAGTCCACTAACTGCTTTAAGAAAAGTGTAAGATCTGATGTTGATCTCAGAGAATTGATAAGCAAAACTATATGCCACATATAGTAAGTACCCTTTGTGATCAAAAGCCAGAAAGTCCAGGCTTTGCACATTTCAGCAGGCATTTTAGATCTAATAGGCAGCATGTGACATTTCATTAAGATTTTGGTGCTATTGCAGTTTTCAGCTGTTAGAAGGTTTATGAGGTATTACAAAACAGAAGCACATACATACATATTGAAACTCAGCAGACCTAATCCAAATCATGAATATGGATTTTCTTCTTCCTTCCCTCCCTCCTCCCAAAGAAAATACAGTCACAGATTTAATGTCACTGATGCACTAGAATAAATTGCAGAAATAATTTCTAATCTCCAGTTTGTTTTGCTCATACTCTTTTCAAAAATGTTAGGGCTACAATATTTTGCAAGGTATATTAACCTAGTTTATATTTAAACATGGACTGATAATAATGACAGCAGAAAAAGGGATATTACAAATCAAACTTTGCACAGAGGCCTGGAGATGCTCCTTATGCTGTGGAAACTTGTAAGCGTGCTCATCAATGAATATGAGGTTGAAATTTGCAGTTGTTCATTTATAAAGAGAGAGTTTCTTCTAACTTATGCAAGTCTGCAAGTCTGTGAGAGATAGAACAAACTAAATAACAGGCAGAAGAAAAGGGTAACAGGAGAGGACACCCTAGCAAGGAAATAATACAAAGAGCTTTCTTGTGCTTTGTTCCTTCTTGTTATGAAGGGCAAAAGAAAGAACCCTAAACCGAAGATGTCAGGCACCAGCAATAACATATACAGAGAGTATCTAGTGTATTAAAAGATATCCCCATGTATCCACTACTCTTGACAAGGCTTCTCCAGATCCCATGGGCTTGCTGGAGTTGCTGGCTCCTTGTTCTGCCTGGATGGCTGCCCAAAGACATTCAGTGTTGCAATTACTTGTTTATCACAAAACTACACTTCCTGCTGGTAACATTTTGCAGCTCTTATCACTCCCTTCAATCCAGCTACAACTGTCCAAATCCTGCCTTCTCTAAACCAGCTGAGGGGAGGAAGAAAAAGGAAGAACAGTATATGTATCCTCTGCAGCTAGCCAGTTCAGCAAGTATGATTATTAAGCTGAGATTCAGTCATATCAACCTGTAGGTTTAGCAAATCCCTTGGCATTTCAACACAGAAGGAAAAAGCTGTTAGAATTCAATTTATTTCTCTTGATTGTTTTTTCTTTTTTTTTTCAAACATTATCATTGTGGACACTCAGAATATTTTTTCTGGAATGGATTTGGATTGCACACCTTCCCCCACCCCCATGAGCTAAGAATTCTTGGCAAAGAGCAATTAAAAATAAGAGCTACAGAAATACCCGTGTTTTACATTCAAAGGCTTGAAAACAGCTGTCTAGGGAGATTACAGAGCATCTCCTAGTCAATCTGTTTTCAAATTGCAATATAAAATCTTCCCCGAAGCAAATTTTATTACTTCACATGTGCTTTAAGAACCATGTAGGCTAGCCAAATATCAAGAAATGAATATCTAAGTGTAAAATCCATCTCTATTTGAAAAAAAGTATTAATCATGAATGACCAAATCCCTTCAGCTTTTTTAGACAGTTTATACTTAAGTGCCTTATCAGTTGGCATACTTTCCTGAATTTTGACACCAAAAACTTAAATACATTTATTGAACAAATCTTTAGGAAACATCTGTGACCATTCTTCCAAATAATTTAAGCAAGAAATTAATCATTTGCAGTTCAGTTAGCAAATTAGCCATGCTTGGCAACTGAGCTGCTTCATATTCTCAGGGTAGGCCATGCACTTCTATCACCCGACAAGCTGCTATGGAAGTGTTGTTTAAGACCTACCGCCTTACTTGAGCACTTCGGAGTGAGATCACACACTTAACAATAACTAAAGCTGATGGTCTTTAGTCTCTCTTCAGGTTAAAAAGAACTAGGTAGAATATTTGGATATTATGGAAAATTAGGATTTCAGACAGATGAATAGAATAGGGTCATTCACAGCTACAGACTGTTCAGCTACTAGAGGCTAGGTAGGTCAGATGGGGGAACTCAAATATGAAAGGTCAAATATGAAAGCTCAAACCATCTCGCAGGGTGAAGATTTTTCAGATCTTGAGGCCAGTTCAGATTTCTCTTTAGCAGATACAAACCATAGCAATTCAGATCTAGTCAGTGCAGGCAGGGGCTACAGGCCCATGTTTCTAAGACTGATCAGCACAGTGACAGCAAGCACCACTTTTTCTAATTCTCAAGATGGGCAAGGTAATAAATTGCTCAGATTCCTCAGTTCTTCCATTTACCTCAACTTGGGAACCAGAAAGCTACAAACCCTTATTTTCATCCTATTTTATATTTTATTTCCTGTAAACTGCATACAATACCTGCACCAAATAACCAGCCTCCCTCATCCCTACCCCAGCTTCTCAGATCTAGTAAGTTCAACAAATCTTCTCTTCATCTGTTTGGCATTACCAGCTTTGGCAGTCACCTTCCTTATCTATCCTGGGAGACAGCCACCCACATCTTCTGTGTTCAGTCAACATGTATACAAATAAAGCAAGTTTTTATTTTAAACAATGATATTACAAATCCACACAGAGTTCAGTACTTTGCCACTTTGCCTCTTTTTATTTTTCAATCCAAACAACTTCTCCCTGGTGGACTTCTGTTCAGCTTGTATCTCTTCCGAGTCCTGAGCTTCAGTGATGCTTTAGCTTACTAAAACATTGCTAGGCAGTCGTTCTCCAATTAGGCAAAAAACTGCACTTTTCAAACAGGCATCTTCCAAGCTCAGAGCATAGGAAGGAGAAACAAAATCGAAAGTTTCACAGGTATTTTTGAGATACAATTTGACAGAATTGACAGGTGAATATCACTGCAAAACGTTCCCCAACGGTGTTTTCACACATCTCATGCAGCCTGATTTCATCTCCATGCACAGGGGCTCCCGTGTCATGTAACTGATGGGAGTGTGTATGTCTAAACGGTAGTGTGGAATGGACAGGAAATATGAAACCTGTCTCTCACAATTTCCTCTGATGGTCAGGAACATGCTTAGTGCAAGAATTATCGAATTACTTGGGAGTAAAATAAAGTTTATTGAAGTGTAAGAAAATGCTTGAAGAAAAAATACATTTTCTGAATGAATCTGACGCATTCGTTTTTACTGAAGTTAGAAGGCAAGCACTTGCCATGAGATATGGCCAGGACAGCTTGCAAAATCGCTCAGCCTGATGAGGCAAGCAGCTTTGCTTGTTGACACGAGCACGCAAGAGGTGAAGTGACAAAGAGCACAAAACGGTCCCAGCTGTCAGGCCCGAGGACAGTGTCCTATAATGGAAAGGTCGCTAGCAAGCTGTAAATCCATGGCAGCATTTCAACACAACCTTGCCCTTCTGAGGCTCTCACACAAGGACCTACATTTTCAGGGCCAGCAGAGCCTTTCAACGACCTCCTGGGTGATGGTGGGACACATCTGCTGCCATGCACCTTCTCCCTCCCTTCCCTCCTACCCTTAGAAAAGCCCTAAAAAAACCAAATTTCAAGCCAGCCTTTTGGTGCAACAGGGGGATAAGGAAGCATTTAAACCCAGCTGGAGATGTGTTCACTTAACACATGAATGTCTCCTGCCTGTTACAGTGCCTCATGAGTGTAGGCCATGGTCCTGGTGCCCTCCAGCTGTGGGTGCCGCATAGGGCTCCTTTCCATGGCTGGGACAGGGAACATCCAGCCCTCACTGACATTTATGTGAAAAGACCCAGAGGAGAGGGAGGCTCAAAGCAGCTCATGCAGTAGATCAAGTGCCTGGAGCTTTTTCTGTCTGGACACCTACAGCAGAACGAAAACTGCATCCGAATTGTTCGGTTGCGCTTTGGCCCTGTGGCGAACGCACCAATCCCAGCGCAAGGTCACCCATCTCTGCTCCAAAAAAGCACTTGTAAAACTAGAGATTCCTGGGCTCTAAAAACCAGGGCTAGAACTAGAAACTAAGGCTGCCCTAGGCTCCTGCATGACTAACAGCCTGGGAAGAAGGGCTCAAGGGGGACACGGAAGCCAACGTGCCGGGCTGTATAGCACATGCCTAAGCCAAGGCCAATAATCCCCCACTTCCATAAGCAAAAAGTTCACTTAAAACTTTTAAATCACGTGATGTAAAATAAAAATAAAAAATCTTCAGTAGTCATCAGCCATAATTCTGTAGGCAGTTATACCATGAAAAGACCTTCCAGTTTACCACACCCCAACAAACACTTTGAGTCAACACTCATTGAGTCAAATGTGAGTCAAATTTCAGCCATCCCCTCAAAAAATACACAGCAGTTCCAGCGAATTCCATTCCACACTCTTCATTTCATGGCAAAGTAACACAGGTACCATAATTCACTTGATAGCTCTCTTTTCCTGCTAATGCTTTATTCAGATTAAGTTTCATTAATAAAGATGAAACTTTGGACTCATGATTGCTCCATGTATACAAAACATCGAGGCTCCTTTACATCTTGGTTAAGCATGAACAATCACTGAACACACAATTTCCTAAAAAAATCCTGCATACCAAAATTGCATATTTTGAATTTTTAAAATTCACTAAACAAAACTTCACAAAGTGAATCCTAGAGTCTGTTTGCCAGGAAAGCACAAGCAGAAAAATGGAAGCTGGAATCTTCCAAAAAATAAAAACAACAATGAAAAAGATAAGAAAAAAAAAAGGGGGGGCCTCCAACACACGCATCCCTTCCACTAAACAAGTAAATAAATACACATTCATACAGAGTAAATTTGTTCTAAAAATGCAGGTGCATTGTAATTTCCCCGCAACAATATTTAGCCTAAGTTTTGGTTGGTCAAACAGTACTGAGTCACAGTACCTTTATTTTTTTTTTTTTTGGTAGAACTGGGTATTGATTGCCTCTTAGGCACCAGACAACAAAAAGCAACCCAGGACGTGATGACTTTGATCAGTATATTGGTATACATGTGGTGTACACCTGGGATATCCTTCAGCTTCAGATTTTATCCTGGGGAAAAACTATGCAGACAAAGGTTTTTAAAAAACAATTAAAAATAAAAAAAAAAAAGATGCATATACAGCAGAATCACTTTTTAATGCCAGGTACTAGACCAAGAAATGGGGTAGACTGCAGCACTGCATTTTTAAAGTAGTATGACAATCAACATACTTGAGAAACATTTTAACACTGTACATTACAACAAACTATTTAGTTCACTTCTACACAAGTCAGCAAAAAGCGAGGTGATCCAAAATGATATGGCAGCTGCAAATTTAAAATGAGAGTCACAGTCTGAAGCAAAAACATCTCCAGAACTCCTATTAAAAATAAATTTTACATACACACACGCGCCCACACAGACGAAAATCTTGAGGTTTTACTTATTGCTCTTACACAAGGCTGTGAGCAGGCAAGTGTCTGGATCAGAAATTAGGTCAAACATGCATTTCAGCAGGCACTAAAAGTACAGGAAATTCATACGAACAAAACAATGCAGTGTGCTACGTAGTACAGGATGGTACTCTGCTACTATAATACTTAACGTTGTTAATACCCAATGAACTCCAGGTCTACCTGTGGCATTTTAACCTAATTTCTGATTGCTCTTTCATACTGCCCTCTCCACATAGGCAGTTTTCTGGGCGGCACCACAGGGAGCCCTTGACCTCGAGAGCTTGTGGCAGGCACGGCCCAGCCAGGAGGAGGTTAACATGATTAACACTGTGTTCCCAGGAACTGCTCTTGGACTGCCTTGCATTTCTGTGCAGCCACTCAGGACTCTGACAAACCAGTGTGGAAACAGATGTACAATGCTTCAGTGTTGTGTTCTCAGAGCATCTTCCAGCTATGCTCTCCACTCCTGCTATAAGCATAAGTTACCACTAGGGAATAAGGCAGTAGACAGTTGAATCCTGTATCTGGTTACTTTCTCGAGAGTCTTATAAAAGGCAATATTTATTTCATTTCCTTCACACAAGAAGCAGGTTAGCGTGGATGTCAGTAGAAATCTGGCTACCTAGTGGCGACAAGAGATTAACAGATTCACAACGCTTCTGGAATTACTGTTGTTCCCTAGTGCAGCCCAATCGAGCATTCTGCTGAGGTGTCACTGTATTACAATACTTCTAAGTCAGGTTCAAGGCATACTGCACATGGGCCTTGCATGAGAAAGGCATTGAACATGTGTTATCTGAGGATTATTGTTCTCTTTTTTTTTGCTGTGCTACGCGTACAAATGACAGTAGATAAAAATCAGCATAATGTACTTAATTTACTCTCCATACATGATTGTATATACCCCGTAATGATTAAGCACCATATATGCTATTCTTCAATTAACAGAAACCACGGAAGAAAACGGTGGTTTTGGAGAGGGAAAGGAATAGATCTATCAATCACTAAGGAA
>NW_010581585.1:499431-512666 GCF_000705375.1 Tinamus guttatus
AAGAAAGAAAGAAAGAAAGAAAGAAAGAAAGAAAGAAAGAAAGAAAGAAAGAAAGAAAGGCATTTCCACAGGCTCCTGAAGTTATGCCTTTAAAATATGTGCATGAATGAGAAGCCGAGTGACTATACTTCAAAATCCACATTGGTGCACAATGAAAAAAGATGGCCTGTTTTTTCAATAAAATTAACTGTTTGCCTCATTATGCAGTTTATGGACATGGCTCTCCGAAACACAAGCATTGTCACCAGAGGAATTCTCATCCAAGGTAAAAGACTCCATTTAGACCTAGAACTGCAGAACACCAGGAGAAACAACAGTTAATGCACAGAATTACAGGCAGACTGTTACTTATGCCACACTCGTAAGAGGATTCTTTGCATTTGCCCACTGATTTCTTACAGCAATGCAAAACGGCAGCTGTATTTTCTTCCTTGGGAGGTCTGTCTGATTTTGCCATTCCAGTGCAAAATAAATATGAAGGTGTTTCCGCTCTGCATTCCATGTTGCATTTGAAGAATTATCAGTCTGAGTTTGTCTCCAAACAATATAACAAAGGCAACCCAAAATATTTGCATAGCGACCTTTGAATTTCTCCTATGGTAATGTTATTCCCAAAACACGGCTAACACCTGGGGGCTATAGCTGTTGGAAGACTTTTGCCTTTCCATGGAATTAGTTTTTTGCTCTCCTTCTCCAGATTATAACTGGGTTGCAAGACGCTACTGAGCAGGTGACATTAGTGCAACAGATATAGCGTGGCTCAAGAAAAATGGTCACGGAGATGGGGTCTGCAGTGCAGAAAAGGCCTCTGGACCACACTGTCCCACAGACTGCTTCTGCCAGTAAGGAAAACAAAATGCACATCAGTTCTTCAGATGTTCATGACTGAGACCAGTGAGCAGCAGAACAGGCTTTGCTGTTGTTCCTGTGACAGCGGCAGATTTTGCCTGGCAAGACCTTTCACACAACCACAGTACCAACTGTGGGCTGAGCAGCAGCAGAAGTTGGGAAAGCAGGAGCTTGTGAAACCCAGGCAATTGCCACTGTGGAAGAAAAGGGTATGTGGCGGCCATAAGAATGGGATACGGGGGCTGCTGCGGCACTGTGGCCATGTCCAGGAGAGCCCCTGCCAGCAGGAACCCTGCTTGGGTCTGTGCAGCCCATCATAGAATCACAGAATCACTGAATGCTTAAGGTTGGAAGGGACCTCTAGAGAGCATCTAGTCCAACCCCCCTGCACACGCAGGGTCACCTAGAGCACGTGGCACAGGGTGGCATCCAGGCGGGTTTTGAAGATCTCCAGAGAAGGAGACTCCACAACCTCTCTGGGCAGCCTGTTCCAGTGCTCTGTCACCCTCACTGTTAAGAATTCTTTCCTTAAGTTCATGTGGAACTTCCTCTGCACAGGGTGCTGGGCCACGGCACTGAGGCACCAATGTGGTGTTTTAGGAAGTGATTGCTGTCCTTGCAGACAGTCTAACACTGCTGCTGCAGAAAGCCTACGTACCATGCACAGGCCACACATGGGAAAGCAACACAAAATAACGAAAGGTTTTATATTCCCCTTATCTTTGCCTTCCTATTACCATCTTCACATCTCTACGATAGTCAAGTGCAAAGACAACTGACCAAAAGGATCACTGAAAGACTGGTGTTCAACAGAGAGAAAACTGGAGGGGAGAGCTATTCACAGTGCAGTGCAATTCTTGGCTACAAACCACTCCAAGTCAGATTAGAACTGAGTTCTAGGAACTCAGAAAGGGATCATTCAAGTAATTGGATCCATTTGTAAGTCATCAAGCAAATGTAATGAAGGAATTTTGTGTTTTGCACAAAAATGTTCAAGCAACACCTTCTTCACAGCAACGCATCCATCCTCCCCATGCCAAGCACCAGCTCAAACACTAGAAGATGCAACTCTGCTTATCTATTAAGAAAATATATAAATATTGGAAGTATAATAACCAGAGAAAGCTCCAATGCCTAGAAATTCAGAAGATGATGCCTAAGTTTAAAATCAGAGTAGAGGCTGTCCTTGAGTCAGGATAAATTAGTGTAGCTGCATGCAAGGTCAGCCCTCTGAATTTTGGATGTCAGTGAATTGACTGGTGAACTTCCCTGACACCATTTAGTTGTCATTTATAGCTACCCCTCTCCATGTGCAGTGCTAAAGTTAAAACCATTTGTATCAATGTGAATGTGATGGGGATCAAGTTCATTTTTCTCACCTCACATCCTTGTTCAGGAGTCATACATACAGGGGACTATCAAGCCCCTCATCCCTGGCACAGTGACAGCCTTACAGTAGATCAGTGCTACGACAGAAAGCGATGAGGTATTAAAATATCTGAAGAATAAAATGAAAGTCACCTGCAGGCAAACAGCACCCAAGGAAAAAGAAAAAAAAAAAAAGATCACAACAAGAAAATATTAGCTACTCTGAACGCTACATAGGTGTGTGAAGTATTTCTCCAACAGGCTGAGGTTTTTGAAGTGCTAATGTAATCTAAGAGACAAAAAAGGAAAAGAGAGACAGATTTATTTATTTACGGAATCAAATGAAAATGACACATGCACCCACATGCATCACACACACTGTTCAGGCTAGCACTGAATCTGTTCTACTGACAGTTATTTTAGTGCTGAATTTTCAAAACTGTCTTTTCCAACTGTGTGCCTTAAAGTGATTTTTTCTTCTTTCCTTGTTTTAAAGAGCAGTTACACACATTATTTGGAATAACAAGGGTGCACTGTTCATACACCTATGCCAGACTGCAATATTTCTTCTGTCCCCGAAAGGTCTCAAATTATGATCAGAAATGTGTTTTGACAGAGCAGTGATAACATCCCATAAGCAGAGGGGCTAATGTGGTTCCTTCAGACTGTATCTAAGGACGAGTTAAAGAGTAGCCACTGCCACGTAACCCCATGGCCTTTACTGACAGTGAAGAGCTCGCCTGGCTCAAAGGTTGGGTACCTCGGCTGATGGCCGTGACGTAATTTTACTTCCAGCCACACTGAAAGCCCTACAACATGCCTGCATTGAAAAGAAGCAAAGAAGATGAAGAAGAAAATAACACACATTCGTCACAGTTAGAATTTAAGTGTACAATATCTGTTTAATTCATTTCATTGTACATAGTTTGGAAGAAAACAAGAACCGCAGGATTGCTCAGTGTCTTCCTCTAGCACTGTAATAGCTATGCTGAGAGCTCACACTCCAGCAGACTCCTTTTTGGCAGGGCACTGCACTTCTGACGAGCACAGCCCCACAGCAGCAGAAGGGACTTGGCTGTCACACACAACCACCGCCTTCAAAGCAGAGTTAAACTGGACTCTTCCTAGCGCTTGGAGCGCAAAGACCAGGAGGCAGCCCCGCTGCACAGGAGGCCACTGCTGACTTCAGCACCAGCCAAAAACGTTGTTTTTTGCTATTATTTGTGCTTATCAGCCAGTGGCAGCTGGGGGGGATTGCTGACAGGGAGGAAAAAATGGGGAAAGAGAGGAAAAAAAGAAAAAGCAAGACAGTCAGGGACATCTAGGGATATCTTTAGGACTCCGCAGCTGAGGCAGCATGCGTGTGGATGTGTGCATGCATGTGGAAGGGAAGGTTGGGGGCACCCAGCAATGAAACCACACACAGACAGAAACATCTGAAACTGTGGTTAATAACTCTGCCTGGCATAAATCCGACAGCAACTGAAAACTCTTCAGGGCTGAGATCTAACTAGCAATATTAATAAAAACCAACAGGGTATGAAAATCCACAAGCTCCAAAACACAAGTGTCAGAGAGGTGCAGTGGCAGCAAAGGAAGTGGGAACACACAGATCTGTCAAGGAAGCACCAGGAAACCTCTCTGCTTCCCTCTCCCTCCCTGGTGGCCCCTTCCACTTGCTGTGGCTCCCACACCAGGGGGAGAAACAAGAGCTTCACCAGAGGAGCCAGGGCAGCTCCTGTGAGAGGAGAGCTGAGAGCGACGTGCAAAGCAGATGAACCCCACGTGAGACACCCTGGTGAAGCCAGATGACTGAGAGTGTGACAGAAAGCCCCTCCTTGTGGATTCGGGCTGCTCTGTGGAACAGGATTTCGAGAAAAGCCGCTGTAGTTCAAGAGCAAGGGTACACAAGCCCCTCTGTGGAATACACCAGGCCTTTCGACTGCCAGTCACGCTAGCTGTGCTGCGAGCACCTTGCCAGAGGCCTCGGCAGGGCTCCAAACTCACTTGGGCGCTTGGCACGCCACTGTGGCAGCTTCCTATTCCCAGGCAAGAGCAGGGGGCAATGGTATTCCTTGCTCTCCCGCAAATCCTATCTTCCCAACACAGTCGAGCGCAGGAAGGTGCCTGAGGTGAGCAAGAGAGGGTCGCTGCACTCAGCGTAACACGGCTACAGGCAGCAAGAGGAGTGAACAGCAAGGAGGCAGACTGAAATCAGGTTTGCTTCAGAGAAAGCTCTGCACAACCCACAACTATAGAGTGGTCCCAAATTGGTCAAGTCAGAAAAGACAGTTATTTTTGGAATCTTGTTGGTACAGTAAAGAGACAGACATTAAACATCCATGGATGAGTGATGAGAGCTGGACAGAAGTAAGACACCAAATAATGGCAAATCACTGCCAATTAACAAATAATTTTGCTATATAAGGACAGTCCCAGTGATCCTAAGAGGTGGAAACCACAGACTTCAAGGGATTCTGTCTCCACTGCAGAACCAAGAGCTATCTTATCTTCATACATATTTCCTAACTTAGTAGGGTCCAAAATTATATAAACATGAAAGGCTGCAGAATTTAATTTTAATGATGTCTGTGGAATTTAATCAGCAGATCACCGAAAACTTCCAAAACTTCAGAGACTCGTATATACACTTAATGCTGTACCTAATGTATGGCAAGGTTAATAACACACTTTTAGCAAGGCAGTGCATTGATGATACATCCCCTTTCAAAAGGAAGGTTCATTACATAAACTCCCCAAACACATTAAGCATTTTTTGAGAGTATTACAGGATATGTATGATTTATGATGGAGAAAGATCTATTTGTTTTAGGTGCCCTCAGGCTGGAAAGGAGGTACAGGGGGAAAAAGACAACTGTTCTCAAAGGGGGAACTAATTGCAAGAATCATCTGCTGGCAGATATGAAAGGAAATGCTCACTAGAGTTGCTTCAAATTCATAGCAAATAAGAAGGGATATTTTCCACCATGAAATTCAATATCCATGCATGTTTTCAACAAATTTATGCTTGAAAAATAATGTACTTGGGTTGTTGCAAATGCCCAGGATGTGCCACCTGATATCCCCTGAATATCCTTCACTACATTATCCTATTTATTTTTAGGTTGTTCTGTAGCACTAATTACCATAGTAACTGAGAACAGCACACACATTAATTAATTTATTCATTGCAATATTCTTGTTAAGAGAGAAGTATTATCGTCATTACATCCTTTCATCATCTAAGAAAAGAAGCACTGAAAGATGAGGCACTTGGTCCAAGGTCAAGCAAGCACCTCCCAGCGTCCCTCAAAGCTCCTGGACAATAACTTCAGTACAATAACTCCACTTTGGTCAAAGTTTCTGGACAGATTCTTATTTCCAGCAGAGAATCAACAAAGGACATAAAACCACACATTTTTCCCCATCTCTCCCAGGTTACAGCATCTCCACAGTTTGCCTCAGATCTTCTGAGGCTTTCACTGCACACCTTTCCTATCAACCATGAAAGCCATGAGTGCCTGAGATCCAGAACTAAACAAAATATCTCAATGAGCAAAGTCCATCCATCATGTAGACCACAACTGAGAGATCCTATGCATTTTTCAGGGATATAAAGCTAACAATATGACAAAAGGTAACCAGTCTCTGGGCTTAAGATATTTTCCAGGTACCTTCCTGTAGGCCAGCCAGTCTATAACTTTCCCATACGGTTATTCACATTTGCACAAAAATATTGCAAAAAAAAAAAAAAGCACTTGGAGTTGGCTGCATTATTAGCCCGTGCGAGCTGGCACTGTTCCTTCAGCTTCAGTGAAGCCTTGGCCAAGATGAGAATCAGATGTACACACTCGCAAAAGCACACAGCCACGGAAAATAAAGCCGAGTGAAACTGTAATGTATGAGCCCAAAACATCCTCTGAACCACAGCCAGGGGCGCCGATGGGAGCTTGGAGAGTCAGCTCTGGAAGATCTCAGCTGAACGGATCAAACAAGGCAGACGCTGGCCTCCCTCCCTGCTGCTCTGGCAGCCTGGCGACACGAGGTGCAATCATGAGAAGGGAGTCTGGTTGCAGTGTGGCAACCCAGAGCATTTACATTAGAAATTGTTACCCACCAGCCCTAGCAACAAGAGCCAGATACAAAAAGAATGGGGCGTGGGGGGCGGGCATGGAAAGAGGGCTAGAATGCAACTAAATATTATTTATTTTATTTGGGAACTGAACAGCTCGGGTGCAAACACTGAACTTAGGTGTTACAGAAAACAGAGAGACACTCAAATGATGCATGTTATTCCATTTCTCCTCACCAGCTGTGTTGTTTCTCCTTTTTATCTTCAAACTTTGACACGTCCACATTCTCCGGTTCCAAAGAACTTATTTTGGTCAAATGTATGATCAGGATAAGCTGCACTTTGCTCCAACAGCAAACACTACTGATCACCCATAATGTGCCAGATCAGCAAATGAATGATTCAGTTGCTCGCTGCTGAGTCAAAACTGTAAAACTACATTCTGTCAGAAAGTTTCATGTGGAGTGGCTCACCAGTGGGAAACACTCTTTGAAATCAAAATATTCTACAGAAATGTGCCCATTTCAACCAGATTGAGAGAGAATGCAGACAGACAGCTTTGCTGCCACTCGGCCTACACAGGCCCTCAACAGCCCTCTGAGCGAGTGGATGTGGCCTCAAGTTGCATCAAGGAAGGTTCAGATTAGGTATACAGAAAAACATTCTGCACAGAAAGAGTGGTGAAGCACTGGAACAGGCTGCCCAGAGAAGTGGTGGAGTCACCACCCTGGCAGTGTTCAAGACACATGTAGATGAGGCACCTGGGCCCATGGTTTAGCAGGCAGGGTTTTGAGGGGCTTCTGGTTGGACTTGATGATCTTGAAGGCCTTTTCCAACCATAATGATTCTGTGAGTCTATGTGAAGCCCTGGGGTTGCAAGCCCTGACACTGCTCCTTACCAGCCCGACAATTCCCCTGTCCTGGAGCTACAGGTATCTGAACCTCTCGGGCTCCCAGACTCAGCAACCTGTCACATGACGCCAGTTCCCAGTCCCGGCCTGTTATGAATCTGAAGGTACCATGTCTGCATTGTCCATAAACTCCCTTCTGAACAAGAGATGTCCTGACAGAATGAGACTCGACCACAGTGCTAATGTAGTCCCTACTTTGAAATTTTCCCCTCCAATAAAACTTCAAGGTTGTCTTCCAACTTGGAAATAAAGTCCCTGATGTTCAGAACATCCCAAGGGACAATGCTCATTTTTACAGTCCCCTCTGAGTACAAAAGTGCAACTCCCACAGCCTCATTAGCATTTCTTCCATATCATTGGCTGCTCTTAATTAACTCACTCCTAGGCTCCAGAGAAGGAAGAATTTAAAAAAGCACACATTCCTCCACTACCAAGTGAAAAACCTATTTGCTACTCATTTTCCTATCCAGGGGAACAAGGTGGGGACGGGGAGAGGAGAAGCAGTCTACCTCTCATACCCTAAAAATAAGCAGCACCGATAGTCATCTCTGTTCAGAACATAAAGAGGAGGTGAATGGCAAAGATAGATTTAGTTTCCTGCTTAATTTAAATTAATGTCACAGATTAAGTCGATAAGGCCAAAATCCTGCAACCTTACAAGCAATAGGAGCTTTGCCCATGCAAAGAGTAAAATTTTGGTCATTAGACTTGCTCTTAATAACAGCTTAATTGCAATGCAGCATTTTCTTTGAGAAATGAGATTTTTATTTAGCACAATATAACAGAATTTTGTGGTACTGAAAATGGAGAGAGAGAGAGAATGAGAAAATTCTCTCCCCTTTTGACTGAGGTGATGTGAAGTATCTTATCAGTTAAATGACAAATTTTATTCTTCCATTAGAGCTTTATGCTTAATCTGCCATTGACAGAATTTGTCTGATACCTGAAGAGAAACTTAATTAAAAGATTCTCCCCTCACTGCCCTGAGAATCTGGTATTAGACTTACAAATACCACCATCAAAAAAAAAACTGATTTTAAATACATCTCAAATGCAGAAGCTTCTCGCTGATATAGGTCAGTTGGTGACTGAGTGGGAACTAGCTTGAATTAGTGTGTTAAAATAGTCTATTACAAGAGAGAGTGCTATGGCTCTCTGGGGTCACCGATTGTTTTTTGATAAAACTAGGTCAAACTCTACCTGCCTTAAAGCCAAACAGAAGAAGAGAGAAAGGAATCAATTCGGAGATCTTTCCAATATTGCCTATATAATCCACAAACTGACAATTCCACTTACCACTGGAAACAGGGGGTTTTAGTTGCTCTGACTGTGCTCTGTTTTCCTGCCTGGGACAGGCAGCAGCTCCCCCGGCTCTGCCCTCTGGCTGGGCTGGGGGCTGTTTTGTTTCAGTGTGGGGAGGACATGCTGCTTTTTCCCTCAGCCATTAAAAAATAAATAAATAAATAAACCTCAGGAAATCAAAGAAAAACATCCGTTTTGCATTGAAACAAGGTGGTAGTAAATTATGAAATACTTCATTAGAGGCCGCATACTAATAAATAAATTCTTTCATAAAGTGTAAGGAAATTGAGTAAGATTTCAGGGAGACTAGGTTGGGGAGAGGAAGGAAGGAAAAACATTTTCAACTTTTTACCTTTCTCCTGAAATTTTCTAAATGGGCAGAACATAAAATTAAAGTCTCCTGCTCATCCAGAGAAAAGTGTAACTGATGTCATAACACAGAAGAACCACTTCCAAGAGCTTATCTTCACGAGAGAGCAGCAAATAGCCAACTCATATAGCTCTTCAAGGTCAGCTGCTAACTATGTCATTTCCTAACGCAGACAAATCGTGATCTTCATGCATTTCCAGTCCCTGATAAGCGCTGAAGCTGCTCCAGGTCACAGCACTGGTCATTCAGGTTTGCAGACAACCCCAAGAGGAATGGGCAGCAGCCCAAAAGCTCCTTTCTTATTGGAAAGTAATCATTCACCTTGTAATACTTCTGGCAACTAATAATATTAATACCATGCTCACTTCCTGGATTTTGGGAACAGTCCAAGTCCCGCTGCAAATACGGATCACAAGCAGAGTTAAACTAAGCCTGAACTGCATACATATTGATGATTTCCTATTTTTAAGTGATCAGTTGTCCTGATTTATATCTCTGTTTTTACAGCAGTAAAATCCTTTAAAAAAGCCTTAGTGGGCTATACTGAATAAATAATTCTTCCAACACCTTTCCAAAGCGTGTTTCCACCCATGATGATGAACGTTGTGCAGGATCCCAGGTCAGCCAAGCACAGTTAAGCACCAGCCCTGACAGCAGCCACTGGAGCTAACGGGACAGCGCACGCTCATGAAGTCAGCTGCACGTTTACCTGCTTACAACACTGCCACTCTGTACGACTGATGCAGAACCAGACCCCAACAGCCTTGGGCTTGAGCAGCGTGTCAATAGTTGCAGACAAGCTCCCCTTTGTTCTCCCGAAAGGAAACATGCCCTAAGGAAATGCAACCCAACCTCCCCAACACCTCGACAGGCTGCACACAGGGATTTGAAGCTCTGGCATTGCTGGGAGACCACAGAATCATGGAATCACAGGATGGTGGAGGTTGGAAGGGACCTCTGAGATCATCTAGTCCAACCCTCTGCTCAAGCAGGGTCAGTATTTCATACTAGCAGAGCACAAGCAATGAACAGCTCGATGCCAGGAGGGGTCCTCACTTCTCACTGTCAGGCCACAGAGCAGAGGGCAATGTGACCACTCCTGTTAGCTTTGGTGGTCTTCAAATGCACCCTAGGAAAGGGTGAGGGAATTTGCATCACATCTCTCTTGACTTGAAAGGAACCAGCACAACTGGCAGGCCCAAGTCACCTTGCAGCTAAGTGATACAGCGATCTTGTGGTCATTGGCCACAACCCAGGACTAACAACTGGTCCTGCTGGAGCACATCACCACAGCTCCCCTCCAGTGGGGTGAGGTAAGTTACAGCCCCCTGAGCCAGAGCTCCAAGCTGCTGGCCACTTGCCTCCCTGCTCCGGCAGCCACGCAACTGCTCAGACACTTTGGCAGGTGAAGATAAACCACTCTTGTCCACACCACCTGCAATCTGCGGCTGTTTTCCTTCACGGAGGCTGTACTCAATTCCAAGAGCCATTCACCTTCTGTAGCTACAAGGAGTTCATCAGACCTGCCAAGATTTGTCAGGTTGTATTTCATTCTTCACAGTGCATTTCCGAGTTTAGGCCAGACATCACCCATCATATTTCTGCCAGTCAAAACTTGGCTGGTTTTGAAACATCCCCATGTTAAATACCCTACATTTGTCAGCACTTACCCAAAATCTGCAGCCTTTTTTGCTGTATGAGGGAGGGCAAACGGTAGGCAAGGACTGTGCTATGATGCATTCAAGCAAAAGGTCAAAATGAAGCAGGCTGCCTTACTGTGGCCCTGATCCTGCGGTCCTTCCAACGTACAAGCAGAACAAACTCAGAAAGGCAGCGAGAACAGGACTGCTAGCGCTCCAGATTTCATCACAGTCCTGATAGTAAATGGCCACAGTGGCTCCTAGGCTCGCAGGGTTATGAAGAATCTACTTAGTATTCACTAAAAACAGCTGCTAGCCCCATCTTTCTTTTTTTCAAAAGAAAAGTTTGAAAACATGAATCCCAGAAGCCTCAAATGCCACAGTTAGATATAACACCCTATTTTTTATTGCAAGCCGGTCTCATGATTTCATGGAGCTTTGATTCTGAGTTAGAGCTAACTAAAGTAGCGTAGTTTTCAGGGGGATCAAATTCACTAGCAATTTCAGACCAAATTAGAGGAAATCACTTCTGCCTAGGGAAAAAGTGACACCTGCCTTAAAATTTCAGGTAATTTCAAAATGCATTTCAATTTAACTATTTCTTTTCAGAAGAAATGTATTAAAAGGTAAAGCAAGGTACATACAAATTGTTTTGTAGTGATTCTGGAATATTTTTATTTTCTGATTTGGTCAGCCCTTGACTGAGACAGAAGTACCACTTACACGGCTCTACTGCTTGAATCGGTAATGCTCAAGTCCAGCAACACACCACCTTTTCTTTCATTCAAGCAAATGCAATAAACATACACAAATTATCAGCAAGAGATTCATACCAGCACTTAGACAAAGGGAATCGCTCAGCCCTTTGGTTGCTGTAAAATTTTCAACAGTGAAGTCAAATCCTTTGGCGTGATCAAAGCCTGAAAAGGACTATGCGGCTGATGTGATTCCTAGTTTTCAGAGGTATTTCTTGCTGAGCACCTACAGCGCCTTATTTTGCAAGGGCAGGCAGTTTAGTGCTTCCTGAAAAAAATGCATTCATCTCAAAGATCTCAAGAGGACATCCCCAAAGTCAATAGTAACTTCTGAAGACGTTAAGTTCCTATGAGGCTCATTCCCTATTTCCAATTATAGCACAGCAGTTATGAATCACAAAATATGCTGTAGGGACTACTAGAAGGAAAGGAAAACAAGCCTGTGCTGCAACTCTAGAAACTGTTGAAGTGGAAGATACTATCTAAGACAACATAGGGTGCAGGCAGCCTTCAGTATCTATGCAAGACTTAATCAGATTGTAGAGAGTCAAAACGTTTATTCTATTTTCATTATAGTAATATTCTCATGCCTTACAGTAGTGAACACAGAAAGTATGGATGCATCCAGCCAAACTCACGCCAAAAGAGTAATACCAACTACCATGATTTGGCCCGCAAATGGAAGACCAACACGATGACACAGATTCAAAAACCCCTTCATTAACACCAAAACAAGTTCTTGATTAGGATGAGTTTCCCAGATCTGGGCTTAGATTTTCTTTCTGCAACAAACTACACAAGATCCAGTGCTTTCTAGCAAAAAAGAAATTCAGAAGTATTTTACTAAGACATCATTGTTGCTATTATGGTTGACTGTGAGTCAACGTTTTACTAATTTTTGTCTAAGCGACTTCATTGTCTGAACAACTACCAGCAAAAAAAGAAGCAAACAACACCCCCCCCCTTATTTTGGGTTTTTTTTTTTTTTGGAAAGGTAATTTTGTTTTTTTTTTGACAAAAACAGAAATAATCAAAAAGATTTTATGAATTCAAGACAGAAGTCAAGACAATACTTTATATTTTGCACAAAACAGGGTGGATTGGAAAAAAAACCTTGTCTACATGTTAAACCACTCCTTCATACTGTGCTCTACATTTTTAAAGCTGCAAAGCTTGCGACAGAGTTTCTTTCACACCAAGTTGCAGACCGCCTACCAGAACAAGGTCTTTGTCAATGAACAAGGTGCTTAAGTGCGATGGCAATAAGAAAGAATGTAGTAACCAATAAAATTGTTAATGTTATTAATACTATTTTTATTAATACTAATTTCCATGAGCTTTGGTATGAACTCTATAATCTTTCCCGGAAAAAAAAGACAGCTAATAGAGCAAGTGCCAGCAGGTGGCACTCCAGAATATAAAGCATTACGCACAGGGGCTTGCAGGACCAACAAAACTCATCCTACTTATGCCACGACACTACCTCAAATTAGCACCCCTTGGAGCTTTGCTTTGGTTTAAGACAATTGTCTCCACTTTCCCAGAGCAGGCACCAAAGCTCCCAGTCCTACCTTTTACTCCCACAGTGCTATGTTGGTGCCACAAGAGAAGCATTGGCAAGGCAAGATGCCCCTTGCTCAGTTGTTTCTGAAAAAGGGCAGTAACCCACCTGTGGATGGTGTCCCAAAGTACCTAGCTCACGGCTCATCCTTCCAGGTTTGGCATGGAGAGAGACCAGCACTTCACTGCCTCTCACCGTTCTCCTACACTTCTCCAGACAACCAGCAGGCTGAAAATACCGCTGCCTTCTAGTGCTTTAAAACAGCAACAACAAAACACCCCAACAATTAGAAACCAGCTTCCCTTCTACTGTTAGCAATATCTGATATGTTCATGAAAAATACCGTACTCACTCACACAGGTAAATGCATCACTGCTGCATGCTTATCAAAGCCATGCTGAAGTTTC
>NW_010581586.1:3515-14379 GCF_000705375.1 Tinamus guttatus
GGGGAAGATGTTCCTCCCTCCAGATTTTCTCTCTTGTTCTGAGCTCTCTAGTCCATGGGGACTGGCCTTAGCAGTGAAGGCTGAAGCAAAGAAGGGATTTAGTAACCCTGGCATCTCCCTGTCGTCCGTCACCAAGACACCCACCCCGTTCAGCAGCGGGCCCACATTTTCCCTCATCTTCCTCTTGCTGCTGCTATTTGTTATTGGTTGTCACGGAATGAGCGGTGGTGGGGATGAGTGACACAGTGCACTGAAAGAAAGAGTAATAGGTTTTATATTATTTTATTTATTATTATTATTTTATTACTTATTTTATATTATTATTTTATTAATATTCATATGGGCAATGGTTTCACGAGATTCTATGGCAAGGTCACTTATTATTTACTGCATGGGGTACGGGATATACAGAGAATTACCAAGGAGACCCTCGCGTTGAGTCACGGGGTGCAGATTGGACCCCCTGGCTTTGCAAACTCTTTGTGAGAGGAGTCTGGAAATTTGTGCGCACTTATATCAGCAAAGTTTACAAGTTCAAAAAGAGAGCACGCTATAGTCACTTACCATGGATCTGTTGGGATCTGGCAAGGATCTCCCAATGCCAAGGAGCATCCTTGAGAGGTGTCCCTGCTCCAGGCGGGATCCTGGCGTGCAGCCTGCTGCAATGCAAGGAGAGCTCAAGGGGTTTTGGGGCTGTCCCCATATTTATGGGAGAAGATGGTTGACTTAGAGTCATTCTTGCATTCCAGAGCACTTCTGGCTGGGGTAGGCACAATCAGCCTTATCTCCCCCTGAGAATGCAGCCATGAGGACTCTCATTAATGGTCAATATCCGAGTGGGGGCAGAAATCAGGGAGCTACCCACCAGGATCATCTTAACGTCACAGAGCAGTCACCTCTTGCCTTCGTGCCATAAACAGCGTATCGATAATTTTTGCACTTAAAGGAGCACGGCAAGTTAACATTTTTAGCATAAAGTATTGCTTTTATGTACTAACTTGTGCATTTTGGGTGGTTGAATTTGGGTTATTCGTTTTGTCATGCCCCACACCTTTATATACAATATGATTATAAGAGCTAGGAACACTACAGTTAGTAAAATCACAACTGAATGGAGCATGAGATGGAAAACTCCTGTTGCTGTTGGTGATCATTTGAGGAGGTGTTGGAGGTGTTCTCCATCCTTTTTCATTCTTTCCAGAATACGGTGTATTTCTTCTGTATCATGATGAACGGTGATTAGGGTCCTTTGTTGTCCTGGATGATACAGGTCATGGCGTTGTAGCAGTTTTTTTTCACCAACCTAAGGTTCATTCCGACAGGAGCAGGAATTAGAAGTAATTCCCATACTTCTGCATACGTGTGGCTATGGCCATTGGGGGATTCTTTGAGCACAGGTCACAAGGGGTGGCATTGCCAACGTTTGGAATAGCAACACAAATACAGCATTTCCATCTGCCATCCTGCGCAAGAGAAAATAAAACTTGTTTCGGTGGGGTGAGGCCGAACAGGTTGCCCCATTTCAAAAGAAGGAAAAATCCATTGTGCACTAATTCTGTGTTTTGCACCACTCCGAATTCTGTGTTGTGCACCACTGCTATCAGTAGCTTCCCAGGTAAGTGGGCCATGAGCTTCACTTAGAGTCCTAGGCACAATCCCAATGGATGGCAAATTGACCACCACGGGCTCTCCGGCTGTAACGTTGTTGGACATCCTCCTTTACCTGTAGGTCGAGCACTAAGCTCAGCTTTCACAAAGAATTCTGGGCTTACAGGCCTTCCAGTAGGCCCACGATGATTATTTAATTGAGGGAATACTTTGGGAAGTTGGCTGCCCCATTGAGCCTTGTGTGGGTTCAGGCTCTTTTTTAACAAGCCAATAGCTCTTCCTACCATCCCATCTGATTGGGGATAGCGTGGGGTGTGGAATACCCACTGAATTCCTTCTTGCTTTGCCCAGTCTTGCACTTCTTCACATGAGGAATGTGAACTTTGGATAATAACAGGACTAGGCAGATGTGAGAACCAAAACAACAGTCTTGGATATGTGGAACTTTAGCAGGACGATCTGCTTGCAACCTCAATGTGCACTGGGGACATTCAGTGAGAACAGTAGCACAAGTTTTCCTGTTCAGGGCTCATCCCCTACTCTGTGCAGCAAAGTAAAGCGCTTCCTTACATGTGTGACCTGGGTTTTGATGTAACCATTCTCCCAATGGTCACCACTCTGGATCTACGGTGATTTTCCTCATTTTAGTCAACTCATCCACCTTTTGATACCACGTTGTCGCTGGTTTATTATCCTTAACAGGAACTTTTGCCCATCCCATTTTAAATGGTGTTTTTCTCACTATATCCAGCAGTAGCTGCCAATCCTGGTTTCTCCAAACTGGGCTTCTATTTACTTCCCAGTTAAGAGCTTCCCATCAACAAAGCCATTGTGTGGCACCAGCCCACACAGCATAGGAGCCTACATAGACAACCCTTGCTCCCTTTTGTGTAGCTAAAACTACTGCTCTTAACTCTCCTACTTGTGCACTGCCTCCGCCTTCTTCTATTACCTTTTCACCAGTGATAATATTTAATGCAACAGCCTTTTATAGCCATTTACCATCTACCCTTTTTGCTGAAGCATCTCTAAACCGAACGTTTTCTGTTGGTGTTCCATCGATGGCAAATGGTACGTTCAGAATTGGTGTAGGTTTAAGAGGTTGTTCCAATGCTAAGGGATCTATTTTTACAGTAACAGTAAGTTACTGTAACTTACAGTAAGTAGCATGTTCAGCAAAACCCTATTCAGCTATAAGAGGGTTGTTGGGGTGTTCTGGTCCCTGTGACTGAAATGCTTCTAATTCTTCAGTTGGAGTTTTGACTGCCTCTTTGTGTTCTAATTCCCACCTCCAAGGTTTGCCTTTCCTTAAGAGCGAATATAATGGAATGATAGAAAGTCCAGGTAGGTGCCTTTTCCAATACCCTAAAGTTCCCATCGATTGTTGTAATTCTTTCCTTGATTGGGGCATTTGCAGCTCTTCAATTTTTCTTAAGGTATCTGGAGGAATCCCTGCACTGCCAGCTATCCCCCAAATCCCTAGGAATTTGACTTCTTTGCTTGGTCCCTGGCATTCCGCAGGTGGTACCTCAATGTCAGCTCCAAGTAGGATTTTCCATACTGCTGTGGCCACTTTCCCAACCTTTTTGGGAGAATCACCCCCGATTAGGATGCCATCTATGAACTGGTGCAATTTCACTCCTGTGGAAGTGAGACTGCCTGTAAAAGCTCAGCCAATGCAGGGGTGCAATGGGAGGTGAATGTTTATACCCTTGTGGGAGTCATTTGGATGTGTGTTGTGTGCCATGCTACGTGAAAGCAAATTTATCCCTGTTGTCTGGTAAGGTGACCATGACAAACATGTGCTTTGCATCTAGTGTTGCCATCGATGGGTGTGCAGCTGCTTGTAAGGAAGCCGTTAAGTTTGCAATATTTGGTACGGCAGCTGTTAATGGGGAAGTACCAGGACTGAGGTGCCGATATTTAATTGTCAGTTACCACCTCCCATCTGGTTTCCGAACTGGCCAGACAGGTGATTTATGTGGGGAGCGGGTTCTGGAGATCATCTGTCCCTTCTCCAAGATGAGATTTTGTTACTTCAGCTTGCAATGGAAAAATGCAAAAAAAAAACCATGCTGAACTCCGGCGTAAAAGCGTTCAGCCCCTCCGACACGGCCCGCAGTGCCGGGCTGGATCCGTCCACAGCGACAACGGCTACAACATCAGATGGATCAGAAAACCTTACACACACTGGGGTACATGGCCCCTACCTCACAATGCGGTCTGTTAATTGGACGTTCTTCAACCACCACGTAAGGACTTTTCATATTACCTGGAGCTGCCGATTCCATTTTCACGGGGAGATTAAAATAACAGTCTGGACTGCAAATTCTCCCTGTATTATCCCAAAAGGGGAGCGTATTGCGCAGTTGATTTTATTACCGTATCATGCTGGGGTGGCAGACAATAAACAAAGGCAAGAAGAAGTGTTCGGTAGTACAGGGGCACCGAGTATTTTTGGGATGCAGAAGGTATTACCAGGGCAACCCATGTTAACAGTTATGATCAATGGTAAAGCATTTATAGGACTGGTGGATATGGCACCGACATTTCTATTCCTAATCAACATTAATCAGCGACCTGGCCTTAAACGCAAGTGTCTGTGATTGGCTCTAGCAGACATTATGTTAATATATAAGGTGTTCACTGGAGCAAGATGGGGATTCCATCAATGGGAAATTCCTATAATGGATTCCAATAAAGGATTCTGATTCTGATTAACAAATTGGAGTCTGTGTAATCATTTGCCACACACGGGCTCCTAGGGATGATTTCTCCATGTCCGTGCAGGATGTCTGTGAAAGCGTGCGAGCAAAGAACAGACCCCAAGAGCGGAGCTTTTCCTCTCACTTTGAACCAGCCTGAGCGTCAGAAGGAAATCACCGCTTAAGGAAACAAGATTCTGCTCCCACAGCTCGCTCTTCTGGAATATTCTCAAGCCCCAGCCCTAGAGCTGCAAACGAAGAGTCCCCAAACGGTGCCATCCTCGTGACACGCTCCCTTAGGAGATTTGTGCCCATCGAGAAGGGTCCTGCCACGTCCTGCTGTGTCTGCATCAAGACACCAGGCTCGTTGCTGAAGAAGCTCGCCAGAACCGGACCCCATACACATCGCGGGGACACTGCTCGCGACAGCCCTTGTTGCGCGCGCACATTTCTGTGTTGAGACGTGAGAGGGCCAAAAAGGCCCCGCGCAGCCCAAAAAAGGCCCCGTGCAGCCCCTGTTTATCCTTGGCAATATTAACCTTTCATCTATATATTCTCATACCATCCGTTTAGCCTTTTCGCCCTTCGGTCCTGTCCTAGCCCTTCAGCCCTAAGCCCTAGCCCCTTAGCCCTAGTACTAGGGCTCTTTACCACCAGCCTTTTAGCCCTAGACCTTTAGCTGCAGAACTAGTGCCCTAAGCTGTAACCCTTTAGCCCTTAAGCCATAAGACCTTTAGCCCTAGGCCTTAGGACGTGGTCCTTTAGACCTCGGCCATAGCCCCAAGCCCTTTCTTCTTTTAGCCCTAGCTCTTTAGCTCTGACTCTTCAGCACTTAACCCTAGCACTAGTTCTTTAATCCTGGCCCTTGAATTCCGGCATTTGAACCACAGCGCTTTAGCCTTAGCCATTTAGTCCTAGCCCTTTGACCCTAACCCTTCAGCCCTACCATTTAGGCCTCCATCTTTAGCCCTTTGACCCTAGCCCTCTACCTTAGCCCTCTCCCTCGGAGTGTTGGCCCTTTAGCCCTAGTGCTTCAACCATAAGACCTTTAGTCCTAAACGACTTAACCCTGGTCCTTATGCTCTAACCCCTATAGCCCTAGCACTTCAACCCTGAGCCATAGCCCTTTGGAGCTGAATCTCTTAGCCCTAAGCCCTAGCCATTTAATCCTAGCCCTTTTATTCTAGCCTTTTAACCCCAGCCATTTAGCTTTTTACCCCTTTTATTCAATTCCCTTAGCCTTAACCCCTAGCTCTTTAATGCGAGCCCTTTAACACTCAACCTTTAATCCTACCCTTTTAATCCTAGCCCTCTAGTGAAGGAGATCGACCCAGGTTACAAGATACAGACTCAATGTGAGTTTTCCATCTTGCTCCGTTTATTAACCAAGGTACACGAACATTGATACCCTACAGGTACCCAGGGGCTTTCCCAAGCTCACAGGATTGGCTGTTGGCTGTTGCTTAGCAGATTGCTAGGCTGTATTTGCAAGGCCCAATCACAAGCCTCCTTCCTTAACCGGTATGGCCAAGTTTCCGCAAGCTGCTTGCTTAGAAACAGCAGCTTCCTTATTCCATCTTGGTCAAGGACAGGTCATTGCCACCCCCCTGTATATCACTTGACAAGGCGCGGGTTGTGCATTCCAAGATCCATTGTGAGGTCATGAGAGGCCCATTGTGAGGTCATCCATTGTGAGTTCATCCATTGTGAGGTCATTCACTGTGAGGTCACAAGAGGCCCATTGTGAGCTCATCAATTGTGAGGTCACGGTACACCCATTGTGAGGTCACCATTGTGAGGTCGTCCATTGTGAGGTCATCTATTGTGAGATAACGAAAGGCCCATTGTGAGGTCATCCATTGTCAGGTGGTTCATTGTAAGGTCACCAGAGGCCCGTTGTGACGTCGTCCATTGTGAGGTCATCTATTGTGAGATAACGAAAGGCCCATTGTGAGGTCATCCATTGTCAGGTGGTTCATTGTAAGGTCACCAGAGGCCCGTTGTGACGTCGTCCATTGTGAGGTCATCTATTGTGAGATAACGAAAGGCCCATTGTGAGGTCATCCATTGTCAGGTGGTTCATTGTAAGGTCACCAGAGGCCCGTTGTGACGTCGTCCATTGTGAGGTCATCCATTGTGAGGTCATCCATTGTGAGGTCATGAGAGGCCCATTGTGAGGTCGTCTATTGTGATGTTGTCCATAGCGAAGTAATTAGAGGCCCATTGTAAGGTCATCCGTTGTGAGGTCACAAGAGGCCCATTGTGAGGTCGTCCCTTGTGAGGTCATCCATTGTCAGGTGGTTCATTGTAAGGTCACCAGAGGCCCGTTGTGAAGTCGTCCATTGTGAGGTCATCTATTGTGAGATAACGAAAGGCCCATTGTGAGGTTGTCCATTGTGAGGTCATGCATTGCGAGGTCATGAGAGGCCCATTGAGATGTTGTCCATTGTGATGTCCTCCATTGTGAGGTCACGAGAGGCCCATTGAGATGTTGTCCATTGTGATGTTGTCCATTGCGAGGTCACGAGAGGCCCATTGTGCAGTCGTCCATTGTGAGGTCGTCCATTGTGAGGTCATACATTGTGAAGTCACGAGAGGCCCATTGTGATGTCGTCCATTGTGAGGATATGCATTGTGAGGTCATGCATTGTGAGCTCACGAGAGGCTCATTGTGAGGTCATCCATTGTGAGGTAACGAGAGGCCCACTGTGAGGTCGTCTATTATTATGTCATCCATTGTTAAGTCATGAGAGGCCTATTGTGAGGTCGTCCATTGTGTTGTTGTCCATTGTGATGTCATAGGAAGCCCATTGTGAGGTCATCCATTGTGAGGTAACGAGAGGCCCACTGTGAGGTCGTCTATTATTATGTCATCCATTGTTAAGTCATGAGAGGCCTATTGTGAGGTCGTCCATTGTGTTGTTGTCCATTGTGATGTCATAGGAAGCCCATTGTGAGGTCATCCATTGTGAGGTAACGAGAGGCCCACTGTGAGGTCGTCTATTATTATGTCATCCATTGTTAAGTCATGAGAGGCCTATTGTGAGGTCGTCCATTGTGTTGTTGTCCATTGTGATGTCATAGGAAGCCCATTGTGAGGTCATCCATTGTGAGGTAACGAGAGGCCCACTGTGAGGTCGTCTATTATTATGTCATCCATTGTTAAGTCATGAGAGGCCTATTGTGAGGTCGTCCATTGTGTTGTTGTCCATTGTGATGTCATAAGAGGCCCATTGTGAGGTCATCCATTGTGAGGTCACGAGAGGCCCATTGTGACATCATCCATTGTGATGTCGTCCGTTGCGAGTTCGTGATTGTCCCATTGTGAGGTCGTCCATTGTGAGGTCGTCCATTGTGAGGTCATCTATTGTGAGGCCGTTCATTGTGAGGTCACGATAGGCCAATTGTGACATCATCCATTGTGACGTCATCCATTGTGAGGTCACGAGAGGCCCATTTTGAGGTCGTCCATTGTGAGGTTCTCTATTGTGAAGTCACGAGAGGCCCATTGTGACAGCATCCATTGTATTGTCGTCCATTGTGAGGTCATTAGAGGACCACCATGAGGTCATCCATTGTGAGGTCATCCATTGTGAGATCATCTATTGTGAGGTCGTATATTGTGATGTCATAAGAGGTCGATTGTGAGGTCATCCATTGTGATGTCATCCACTGTGAGGTCACGAGAGGCCCATTGTGAAGTCGTCCATTGTGAGGTTCTCCATTGTGAGGTCACCAGAAGCCCATTGTGAAGTCATGCATTGCGAGTTCATCCATTGTGAGGTCATGAATTGTGAGGTCGTGTATTGTGAGGTCATGAGAGGCACATTGTGTGATCCTGTATTTTGATGCTGTCCATTGTGAGGTCACGAGAGGCCCACTGTGACATCATCCATTGTGATGTCGTCAATTGTGAGGTCATGATAGGCCCATTGTGAGGTCATCCATTGTGAGATCATCTATTGTGAGGTCGTATATTGTGATGTCATTAGAGGCTGATTGTGAGGTCGTCCATTGTGTTGTTGTGCATTGTGATGTCATAAGAGGCCCATTGTGAGGTCATCCATTGTGATGTCATCCACTGTGAGGTCACAAGAGGCCCATTGTGAAGTCGTCCATTGTGAGGTTCTCCATTGTGAGGTCACCAGAAGCCCATTGTGAAGTCATGCATTGCGAGTTCATCCATTGTGAGGTCATGAATTGTGAGGTCGTGTATTGTGAGGTCATGAGAGGCACATTGTGTGGTCGTGTATTTTGATGCTGTCCATTGTGATGTCATTAGAGGAGCTCCGTGAGGTCATCCATTGTGAGGTCACGAGAGGCCCACTGTGACATCATCCATTGTGATGTCGTCAATTGTGAGGTCATGAGAGGCCCATTGTGAGGTCATCCATTGCGAGGTCTTTCATTTTGAGGTCATGAGAGGCCCATTGTGAGGTCATCCATTGCGAGGTCTTTCATTTTGAGGTCATGAGAGGCCCATTGTGAGGTCATCCATTGCGAGGTCTTTCATTTTGAGGTCATGAGAGGCCCATTGTGAGGTCATCCATTGCGAGGTCTTTCATTTTGAGGTCATGAGAGGCCCATTGTGAGGTCATCCATTGCGAGGTCTTTCATTTTGAGGTCATGAGAGGCCCATTGTGAGGTCATCCATTGCGAGGTCTTTCATTTTGAGGTCATGAGAGGCCCATTGTGACATCATCCATTGTGATGTCGTCCGTTGTGATGTCATGAGAAGGCCATTGTGAGGTCATCCATTGTGAGCTCATCCTTTGTGAGATCATCTATTGTGAGGTCGTACATTGTGATGTCATTAGTGGTCGATTGTGAGGTCATCCATTGTTAAGTCAAGAGAGGCCTATTCTGAGGTCGTCCATTGTGTTGTTGTGCATTGTGATGTCATAAGAGGCCCATTGTGAGGTCGTCCATTTCCAGGTCATCCATTGTGAGGTCACGAGAGGCCCATTTTGAGGTCGTTCATTGTGAGGTTGTCCATTGTGAGGTCATGAGAGGCCCATTGTGACATCATCCGTTGTGATGTCGTCCATTGTGAGGTCATGATAGGCCCATTGTGACGTCGTCCATTGTGATGTTTTCCATTGTGATGTCATTAGACGCCTATTGTGAGGTCGTTCATTGTGAGGTCATGAGAGGCCCATTGTGAGGTCATCTATTGTGATGCTGTCCATTGTGTTGTCATTAGAGGAGCACCGTGAGGTCATCTATTGTGAGGTCATGAGAGGCCCACTGTGACATCATCCATTGCGATGTCGTCCGTTGTGATGTCATGGGAAGGCCATTGTGAGGTCATCCGTTGTGAGGTCATCCATTGTGAGGTCATCCATTGTGAGGTCATGAGAGGCCGATTGTGATGCTGTCCATTTTAATGTCATTAGAAGCCGATTGTGAGGTCATCCATTGTGAGGTCACGAGAGGCCCATTGTGACATCATCCATTGTGATGTCGTCTGTTGTGATGTCATTAGAGGACCACCGTGAGGTCATCCATTGTGAGGTCATCTATTGTGAGGTCATCCATTGTGAGGTCGTCCATTGTGAGGTCATGAAAGGCCCATTGTGACATCATCCATTGTGATGTCGTCCGTTGTGATGTCATGAGAAGGCCATTGTGAGGTCATCCATTGGGAGGTAATCGATTGTGAGGTCATCAATGGTGAGGTCATCCATTGTGAGGTCATGAGAGGCCCATTGTTAGGTCGTCCATTGTGAGGTCACCAGAGGCCCATTGTGAAGTCATGCATTGTGAGGTCATCCATTGTGAGGTCATCCATTGTGAGGCCACGAGAGTCCCATTCTGAGATTGTCCATTGTGAGGTCGTCCATTGTGAGGTCGTGCATTGTGATGTCCTCCATTGTGAGGTCATCAGAGGCGCATTGTGAGGTCGTGCATTGTGAGATCGTCCATTGTGAGGTCATGAGAGGCCCATTGTCAGGTCATCCATTTTGAGGTAACGAGAGTGCTATTGTGAGGTGGTCCATTGTGAGTTTATCCATTTAGAGGTCATCAGAGGCCCGTTGTGATGTTGGCCATTGTGACGTCATCCATTGTGAGGTCATGCATTTTTAGGTCATGAGAGTCCCATTGTGAGGTCATCTATTGTGAGGTCGTCCATTGTGAGGTCACAAGAGGCCCTTTTTTAGGTCGTCCATTGTGAGGTCGTCCATTTTGAGGTCACAAAAGGCCCATTGTGAGATCCTGCATTGTGAGGTCGTCCATTCGGAGATCGTCCATTGTTAGGTCACGAGAGGCCCGTTGTCAGGTCACGAGAGGCCCAGTGTGAGGTCGTCCATTGTGATGTTGTCCATAGTGATGTAATTAGAGGCCCATTGTGAGGTCGTCCATTGTGAGGTCATCCATTGTGAGGTCACGAGAGGCCCATTGTGAGGTCATCCATTGTGATGTTGTCCAGTGTGAGTTGACCAGAGGCCCTCTGTGATGTCATCCATTGTGAGGTCACGAGAGGCCCATTGTGAAGCATGGAATCATAGAATCAGAATGCTTAGGTTGGAAGGTACCTGTAGAGATCATCT
>NW_010581587.1:4826-20810 GCF_000705375.1 Tinamus guttatus
TTTTAAGTCCACAGGTCAATTCTTTAATGCTCAAATCTATTACATTAAACTACGGACTAGTTACCAGAAGTTCTCTTTGTTGCAGAGACAGGGAATCTCATCTGTTGCTGCATTTTTCCACTTCAAACTCTCCTCATCCCTGGGAGCTGCATGCAGGACATACAGCCAACAATACTCACTCTCTTCGATGTTCATACTTCCATTACAGCCTTGCAACAAGTTTATTCTCCAAAACAAGGGCATAGCATTTGCTTGAATTTAAATACCAGAAGAAAAGGAACTCATGGTTGTGGGTTAGAAGATTTCTTTTAGATTTTGTAAGCAAAGAACACATGAGATGGATAGAAAAGAGCTCTAGGTGTGAACAGGTAAGTAATAAATGAGGGATAGCTTTTAACAACATATGAAGGGCATTTGACCACTGCTCTCCCTTGATGAATACTGGGATGTATTTCTGGTGTAGATTGCTTTTCTGATTGCAGCTCTGTCACCTTACTCTATATATGACACGTTTCTGCTCAACACAGCGAGTTGGCCTTTTAATGCAGCAGCTTGGTTTTGTATTGAGATCTGGCTAACTTCATAAAAATTTCTCAAGGGAATGTGTGAGTGCCTCCCATTCGGAAGCACTTGCCAGAAGAGCTCCTTTGCAATGCTCACAGCAACAAAACCTATTTTCTGCTTGACGATGGGAGGGAAAGCAAGGGCTTCCATTGGGGGTACCTTGCTGCATGGACAGGGGAAAGGAACTTCAGTGTATCCGGCGCTTACGGGACTAACTATGTAGTCTAGTCCTCTTGCACAAGACACAGGGCTTATTTTAATACTCTTAACTGGATTTAATATAAATAAATAAATAAATAAATTCCTATTATCCTTTCTGGATAATTAAAACAGTGCCAGCCATGTCTTACAGGATTTTACATCTTCGGAATGGAAATCTTTTGTGTTCTTCTGCTCCCTAAGCTGAAAACCTCAAGGTTACTCTAGGCTGTATTTAAAAGGTCACAGTATATCCTTTCCTCCAACACATTCCCTATCAGCACCAACATGCTGAATTTATGCATTATTCTATTAAAAGGTGTACCTAAATTCCAGAGCAAGCTTGTTTGGATATCAAAGGCAAATCTATACAATAGGTTTAGCATCACATTGTAAATCTTATTCTCCCAAGACAGAAAGAAAAAGTTGTAGAATCAAAACAAGAATATGAAACTGGGGAGAAAAATAAGAATATAAAACTACTGAGAAAAAGGCAAGAACTGGCGAAAGGAATCTATTTTTATTAGTTTTACTGAATCATACGCCTTTTTTTTTCTATTGTGATAAAAATTAATAGTATGATTTCCATTCATGTGAATAGTGCAAAACTGAGCCCACAAGTCATATTTCGATACAAAGGAATATTCAGTACTAAACAAGGCAATAATAATGCAATACATTATGTTGCTTCAATTCTACCCTGTAGTGACACTGCTGTATAGAAAAAATGTAAAGTTTTTTTTATTCATTTTTTTCATTTCAGTTTTGTATTCTGGCTGCAATACCAGAATTTACAAGAATTCAAAATGAAACACTGAAGCTTCACTCATCATATGACTCCTGTGAACATTTCTCTATAAAAGTAACTTCTAAAATTTATACAGGAGTAAATTTATAAGGGAGTAAATGATTAGCAAAACTGCTCAAAGCATCATTGCATTGATGAAATTAATGAAATTTTGAATTAATGAAATGATTAATCAATTTTAGGATTTGTAAAATGAAAGGGAAATAACAGCTAGGCTAACCTGAGTGGGGTTACCTGAGATGGGGACTTGGAGCGTAACACATAAAAAGGGGTGTTGGGCTTACACCTGAAGGAGGTTTTTATGCAACAGCTAAGAAAAAGCCCAAACATGAAAAGCAGGAGAAAGTGTTGTGGGTCTTCTTTTGAACTAAATGTAGGCATTTTAAGCACTGTCTCAGAACCTCTATAGCATGAAGCCCCTTAGAGCTTTTACCCCATGTATATATATTCTGTGACTTAAATAAAATGCTGGATGATGTAATGATAAAACATTATGCATTTCTTGTGTCTCACAGATCCTCCATTTGGTTAGCACCTGTGCAAACGCCACTTCCATCTGTTCTTATTGAAAATTTCCAAGTCTGAAAGACATGAGGTCAGGATCTGTTCGCTGTGGTAATCCACTACAAAATATGCTTGGAGCAAACCAAGTATGACTTGATTATTTATCATTACTACTACACACCTTCTTACGACACCACTATGGCAGTTGATTTCACTGCACTAAAAACTATGTGAAATTAGAGGATGAGTTGATCATATAAGAAAGATGGAAAGTATTCCTTAAAAAAAACTGAGGTATACACTTCAAAAGAGTCTAAGCAATGAAGACAAAGCTGATTTTTTGGTTACTTCTCTTTTTAGGCTATTTTTGTAGTTGGAAAATATTTTACCACAACGTGGAGCACAACAAAGTGTGCAGGCTTTCACACTCATCAGGCTTTGGAGGCAATACCTTCAACTGCTCCTGTTGTGAGAGGGAGCTTCAGAGCACAAATTCAAAGCAGTGTTGTGATGTTTAATAAAATTAATAAACATGTTAGACTGAGCAAGTCCACTGAGTCCCACTCTTTCTGGACTCAACCAATATCTGAGATCAGGCTTCTCCTTAGAAACCCAGTGTTTAGTCAATTTGTATTTTTGATTTTACCATAAAGACACAAGGATCAATTTATTTGGGAAACATATACTATCATAAACTTGTAAAGCTCTTTATTGAGTTTCTTCTAGAGTAGACTGAAAAATCAAAAGTGGAAAGGAAGTGAATAAAAGGCACAAATAGGAATTTCTGTATAGAAAGTGCACGGACATTGCCTTGGCAAAAGAAAGTTGAGAAAATGTACACATGGAAGAATAAAAGCCTTGTTTTGAATAGCCCTAATACCATGTCAAATCTCTCCTTAAGTAGCTGAGTATTAAATTACTAAAGGACAAAAGTGAGGAAAATTTAAATGAAATAATCTGTTACAGAAGTATTAGATATAGAAGGTTTTCCGTTTAAAAAAGAATATTAAAATTGTCCTCACTTTTGTCCTTTCGCTAATTAGAGAGCAAGTTTCAGAAGAGCAAAAGTGTTCATTCCCCTCTGGGTTGTCCTGAGAGCAGCGCTGGGGGCTGTAGCCTCCAAGGAGGCAACGTTCCCTGCTGCAGGCTCTCCGAGACGTGAAAGATGGTGTGTGGAGGTATTGCCTTTTCTCCCATGAGAGCTGTGGTCTCTCCCACTGCCAGAGGAAGAAAGGGAAACTTTGTGCTGGATCGGCCTGCTCTAACAGAAAGCTAAGGTTATTTCCACCTCTGCTCTTAGCCTGCTGGCTCTAATTAAAATGGAAGATCTTTAGGAAAGGGAATGTATTTTGAGAGTGTTTGCACAGTGCTTCCAGTGAGTGCCTGATTTCACCTGAGGACATCTGTATTAAAAAAAGCAGTTGAAAGAGATTTGATAATCCTCATCTGAGTTATTTTACCTTGTAGAGAATTTGAGGGATGTGAATTTACCAAGCTCTTTGGGTTCCTGGCTTTCTAATCTCATGTTTCCCCACATTCAAATGCCTTGTTTCATAGGACAGCATCTGCCTCCTACTCCCCACTTTGCTAGGATGAATCATGCAGTCCCGGAAAAGGTCATGGAGCTAAACTGACATCGTTCATTAAGCTTGGCAAAGAAACCCAGAACGCCACCCCACTGAAAA
Source organism: Tinamus guttatus (assembly GCF_000705375.1). The sequence continues at coordinate 8,586 of NW_010581587.1, forward strand.
CTGCTAAAGGGCAATGAATAGTTGGTTGGAATACTTGGGGTTCATGGTCCCAAAACTGCAAATGCCATCAATCTGTACCTTGTAATCTATTTACAGACTTGGTAGCTCTGACTTGGGCTTTTCAGTATCCCTCGCTTTAGTTTTTGCAAAAAACAAACAAAAAAACACCTGCAAGACTATAGAATGCCATCATATGGTAATTTCAAGCTCAAAACAAAGTCTCCACTGCATTTGCTTCTCACAATTTGCAGGTTCTGTCCAGATAGTTCTTAAAACAAGATAAATCAGCATTACTAGCTCACTGGTACCCTCATGTGGACAGAAAAGGCATTTGGTCAAATACAGAAAAATATGAAACATTTTGTCAACAGAAATATATGGGGCGGGGACGGAAAAAAAGTCATGCCTTTATCGCAAAACAAGAACTGCACATTGTTGGGTACCCAAGTGCCTTTCATTCTAACACTTTAAAATGCGACCAAGGAAAAGTGCTTGTGGATATACCCACCAAAGGCCTGGGTAAGTGTCCCAATGGTTCTGTAGCTCTACCTCAGGCATAGATAAAACAACACAAAATAGAGCAAAAACTGCTGACAGATGGTAAAAAAAGAAAGAGGTCATTTTTGTTGCTTGTTAGCCATTCACGCAGACAAAGATGTAAAGATTTCTTCACAAAGCTAGTATGAATTTAGGTATCCAAGTGCCCGTGAGCAATATTTGCTGCAAAATGAGAGGAAAGAGTCCAAAGGCAAGAGAATTGCAGTCACTTAATTCCTTAGACCTTCATATGCAGACAGAAACATAAAAAAGCTCATCTGACACACATGAGCAAGAATGTATCTACTTCAGGTTCCACATTTACAACAGACAACATGTATCCCAATGAAAAAAAAAAAAACCCTGCCTTTCGTGAATGAAAAAAAATCATATCTATGAAGAAAATAAAACAAAGCCCTAAAAAAACTCAAGTTATAAAAGCTATTCTGTTTCAACCATGCATTTTGCAGCTTTTTGTAGCAAAATAATTAACTCTAAAAGATGAAATATGGGAGTTATTGCTAAGCTTACCTTACACAGGGAATCTACAAGGGTATGTTTTCAGGCTAAGAGGATTCCTTCCATTTCCAGAAATACTTTAATAAATTATTTTAAAAACGTATCTATTTTTTTGCAATTAGCAGAGCAAGAGTTTTCACAGAAACTACATATACCCATCATCTCAATATAAATTTAAGTAAAATAAACTAAAGGGTAAGTTTTAATTTACTGTTTATCACTCTGTAATGGCTTTGTAAAAAAAAAAAAAAGGATAATTTCTTAGGTGTTACTATCTTTCCATTTAAAGTGTGGACTTTAGTTAATTGTGCAAGTCTGAAGACTGTATAGGAGGTTTCTTTTCTGCTACTTAGTTCAAAGCAAGCAACATGCTATTTTTTAAATTCCACTGACTGGGACTATATATATCCTGTACTGACAGAGGAAAGAAGATGACTCCTGCATCTTTATTTTATATCTAACAAAAAACCTGAAAAGTACCTACTAATTAGGGAAGGAAGACTGTCAGGAGAGAGGAATTCTACCACAAATCTTGAAAATTGCTTTGTGACTGTTGTGACCTTTTAGCCTTTTTGTAAATGTACTAGAAATACAAAACTTGGCATTACTAGTTAGATACCTTCTTCTGTATACTTTTCAAGCCATATTATCTACTGTTTAGTTGACTATGATGGACATTGCAGTAACATTGCGTTTAAAACTGCATCAAAGTTACTCCAAAAGATAAAAAAGAATGAAAAACACTATTAAAACTAATGAAATTGTCACTGTTCCTCTTGATCCTCCCAACTTGATCAGTAGATGAAACTGGGCTGATAAAAAAAACAACTACTTCTGACCATAAGATGGTGCTGTTGTTACTGTGTTGGTAATAAAAATGGTATGGGTAAAGCATTAAGTAACCACCCAAATGTGCTGTTGGATATAACTGCTTTCCTTTACCTTGACTTTTATGGAAGGCATTTGTTGAGGTCCAATAGCAAGAACATGTCAGTTGTTGCAAAAGTCTATAAAATTACAGATGATCTTGTAGAAAGGGAGCTCAGTGTGGGAAAAGAGTGAAAGAACTGTTTTCTGCGTAATAAACTTCATTCACAATTGAGATATCTGGACGCCTTAATATTCAAGCCATTTTCCCATTTCCTTATGTTCTGTAAAATTGGTTATTGAAATTCATGAAACAGAAATAGCCAACAGAAATAAATTCAGCTGTGAACAGAGACGGGAGCTTCCTAGCTAAGGTGCAGAATTCAAATCCTCCTAGAGCACACTCAAGTTCCTCAAAGTAAAATGGTACCTTCCTGTGCCACGTGCTCTAGGTGACCCTGCGTGTGCAGGGGGGTTGGACTAGATGATCTCTAGAGGTCCCCTCCAACCTTAAGGATTCTGTGATCCTGTGATTCTATGATCTTTTCCAATCACTAACAAGAGTTAAAAATTCAGTTGTACAATCCTGAATATTACCTCCATGTTGCAAAGGTGATCATACAAATTAGCCAGTACAATAATATCTATGTACATACAGTTGTGCATGCACAAGATACATGCATGTGCTGCAGATCTGCAACATCTATTAGACATTCCACAGGAGAACATGGTTATGTTGAAGCTCTTTGTGCTTGGTTGGCAGAATTTTCAAAATCAGTCAAAGACACTAGGCTGGGCTTAAGGCATCTTCCACCTATGTTCCACATTTCTAAAGCGCAAAGGCTATACATATATATTTTCCAAATACATTAACCCTGGAAAAAAGAAATGTTTTCCTTTAAAATTAATTTTACTACCTTGCATTTAAAATTGCAACTAAAAATCAGAATGAGACAAAGAAATAATATTAAAGTGTAATGGAGTTTGGCAAAAACACAGATACTGCAAAATAAAGAACCAATGTGCAACTGTAACTACAAGGGTAACAAATAAGCTTTCTAATTGGGCTATTGATTTTTTTTCTTCAATTAAGACATCTATTCCACTTTTTGTAGGCACATTCTTACCTCACAGTGTTTTTTAACACAGCTCTCCCTCGCCCCTCTCCCAAGGGGAGATTTGTGTGCAGCGTTTTGTTAAATGCTTTTCCCTTCGGGTTTGGCAGCAACTCCTACCTGCACGGGCCGGCCATCCTCTTGGCCGATCATGTTCCTCCACTCCTGCAGGGAACGCTGCAGGCTCTCGAGCCCGGTCTCCCAAAGCCTCACGCCACCTCCCATGTCCACACTGACCAGACCCACTTTGCCCAGGGGTGCCAAGAGGGCATCTGTGTCCGAGATCTCGGAGAGCCACGATGTATACGGAGAGAGAGACTCTGATCTGAAAAACAAGAATGAATGTGATTTATCTCAAAGCTGCAATTAAATAGACCTTGAAGAGTGAGGGTTTTTCTCCTAAATTTCTGTAGTAAGATGAAAATTAAAATAAACTATATTCCCATTCCCAGAGTAACCATAACCACGTCCTGCAAACATACTATTTTATCTGAAATATTACACCTACTGAAATTGGTGAGACTGAAAGACACGTGCATCCAGGTTGAAAGGGAACGTGCTGCACGCTACACCCCATCTGTCTTAAGGATATCAATCCTTAAAGAAAATTAAGTGCTTTAACTTTTAGAAAAGTGCTTTAACCAAAGTTTGAAACATTTATTTAAAGACAGCACAAATCTGGGTGCAGAGAATCTTAGACCGGTTTAAACAGGCAGTCAACTTGCAGACAAGCACTACTGAAACAGGGGGTCTAATAGATATGATGGCAAATTTGCATAAAGTAGAAAAGATTCTTTGTACTTTTTCAGTACTGTTAATGGCACACATAATGACTTGGCAACTGTCACTAATTAATATGAGGCTCATAATTGTGGAAGAGAAAGGAAGCAATAACACTTGGATTCAGGAAAACACCATTAGGTTGAAGCCCTAATGAAATGAATGGAACTTAATTATTTAATTAAAACTAACCACATGTGTAAGTGTTTCCCTAAGAGACAGGACACTTTCCTGGCTGGCTTGAAAGCTTATGCTCAAAATGGGAAACCAAAATACCTTCCTATGTCTTATTTATTAATAAGAGTTTGAAATTGAGAATTAGCATTAGAAAGAATATATATTTTAGAAGACATTTGTAAGAAAGAGACCACCACGTAAAATAAACACACATGCCTCTACCCAAGCCTGAAACTGTCATGCAATAACTCAACTGAAGACAAGACATCTTAGCATTTGACCAAACTATTGCAGAACGGAAGAAAGCATTTAAGGTTCACCTAGGTTTATTCACATATATGAAAAGTCTCCTTATTTATCACTTCTAATGGGGTTTTTGTTTTACTTTGTTTTGTTTAATCAAGACCTCTGCTTAGGTTTATCTTGTGGTAAGTAGCTTAAATCCTCATAATAGGTTAAGGCTCACAGTGCTGAAGTCTGGCTTTAGAATATCTAACAAAGTCATTGTCTAAAGTGTTGTTCTCTCTGTATTAATGCCATACATTTCTGAATGATTGTACATGATGCAGGCCAATGGATCGACTATAAAGTGAAGAACAGTTTTGAAACAAAGATGTCTTCCTTAGGAAGACTGTGTTAAGGTTGCAAAGAAATTGAAGAAAGACACTCATTATTAAAAAAAAATCCTTTTTTAAAGAAATTAATTTTTTTCACAAATTACATATACTTCAAAGACTGGAGATAAATAATTAATAATTTATCAATGCGCTATTACTTCAAAAATTTGCCATATGATTAATGAAGTGGAATTCATTTAAAAGAGAATCAATTAATAGCCAAAGATAATACTGAGTGGACAGGATTAAAACAAAATCAGTGTAAATTTCCTGATGTGTGGGCTTCATATACATACTCTTTACAGGTGGGTCATCAAGACTCTTCTATTTAAAGAAAAAACCTTTATTATTCTTATGAAAAATTATTATTTATAACCCAGATAATTTTAAATCATAAAATATTTCTGAATATGCTCTGTAAGAGTGATGTTAAAATCATGCAGAAGCCATACAGACTGACTTTTTGATCTATTTATCATACAAATTTTTGTGAGGAAAGGAATGCATATCTTACAAAGAGGAAATTAAAACACAGAGAAGCACAAGTGATTTGAAAGGTGAACTTCATGTTGGAGATCATCCTGCCTGTCTCTGTTGGGTACTAAAGATGCAGAATATGGAAAGAGCCTAAAATGATGGCAAAACAAAAAGTCAAAAAGCAGAGGTTAAAGCAGGTGAATAGGGGGACGGGGAAAAGGAAGTGAAAAGGAAAATCAGAAGACAAAGCTACTTTTGCTATTAACTAATGGCTGCATATTCACTGGTATCAGCTAGTATCTATTTACTAGCTCTACAGGAATTTACAAATTCCTGACAAACAATATGCTACTATAGTTGTAGAATGTTACACATTGGGTATGAATTATTCTCACAAGACTCAGCAATCTGATATGGAGTAGATACTGACTTTCTAGCTCAGAAGAAATATTTGCTTATCCTGAAGTAATAACATACACTAAATTTGCTCTGCTCTTCCTGTAAGACAAGAGGTTGCTTTAATCAATAAATCATTACCTAGGAATAGCAATGTATTTGATTTTCTTTGAGTTGAGATCTGTTACTTCCAAGTATCCAGCAGCTTGTGGAGGAGTGACATCTGAAAATCAACAAACACATTATTTTCCTGCTGCATGATTAACTGGTTATTGCATTTGCATTTAGCAGATTGGATTTAAGCATTTCATTATACAGTACCTGTCAGAAAATGATAAGCTTTCACTTTCAACACAGGAGTGTGTGACTTGCAAACATTGATTTGTTTTTTTTTCATTATGATACTGAGCAACTAGGCAGGCAAAACTGCAAACGAGCAAAGTATTTGTACAGCAGAAGTCAAAATTACACACAAATATATTCCTACTCACAAAAGCACCAATCGGGCATTATAGCAATCCCTAAGTCACCATTTTTTCTGTCATAAAATATAACACCAGCTGTATGTCTGACTTAAAAAGGGTATTGAGGAACATTTCAAAACTCTGAACTATAATTCCCACCTGAATATTACTCCAAGTGTTTTTGCCTTTCATTGAACCACTTTTCTTGAAGATAGATTCCGAGTAAGCAATGACTTAAATAAATATATTGTAAGCAGCCCTAGACTATCAGGCATTTACTATGTAGTTTATGAAAAGGTTTAATGACTATCTATTGCTAATACTATAGTCCCTACCTCAGAAGTACATGAGAGAGTGTCTCTGTGTGCGCCTGTGTGTGTGTTTGCCTCTCTACACTGGCTTTTGCAGACAGGTGAGCATAATCTGCCTGGGTGCAAAGTGGCTTTCAGTTAGGAGCTGGAGTAGCAGGGCTAGATTTTGCAGAAGAAAAACAGAAGATTGAATTACACTGTGTGGTATGGATACAAAATATCATTCCCAATAGATGAAATTCTAGATTTTACTCTAAAACTGCCTTTCACTTATTTGAGCTGAAGGAGAGTCTGCAGAAGTGCTGTGCTTGCATACAGCACACACAGAGCAGCAGTAACAGCAAAGATCTAAGGGATCTAACATTCAAATGAGGGAAGAATAACTCACAGGAGCACCCCATGTAGTACCTACAGTAGCATATCTGTTGGTAATGGAAAAAATACAGGTTTGTGGGTGACATAGCGCTTTCTGGTTTTGCCTAGATGTTATTACTGTTTACTAATGTGTTCTTTCTGTGTGTTAAATGCAGAATAAAATGCACACAAAATTCTGATGAAGATCTAGAACATGCAGATGATAGTGAACAAGAAGGGACAGAACCATAAAATCAGCATTAAAAAATACTCTGATAGATTAGAGAGATAAAACAAATTCATCAAATTAAATTAGGAAAAGAAAAAGGACTGCAGAATAGGAAGCTAAAAGGGTAAGTAAATGTTTAAATGCAGCACAGGAAAAACTGCCCAGGACTCAGCATGGAAGTCAAAGATCTTGCAATGACCAACATGCCAATGATGCTATGCTGCTGCCAGAGTAGAAAAAAAAAAGTCAGGCCTTATATTGAGTGTATTAATACACATATTAAAAATATGTAATATGTAACAAATATAAAGATATTAATATGATCAAAATAAGTGTAGTGACTATTCTTTTGCTGAGGACTGAGGGAGGACAGCATCTAAGCCTAGTGCTGGGTATCAAACATAAAGGAAAATGTAAACACACAAGATAATCTCAAGGGTGACAAAGAATGAAATGAGAAGTTTAGAAAAGATGGGTTGTTAGGACAAATTTAAGGGATTAACTTTTTAGTCTTAAAAAAAAACACACTGCAGGAAATAAAATAAATGCCCCAGCAGTATTACCCTAATGAGGTAGAGGTAAAATGAATAAATCTGCTTCTTTTATGGAAATAAAAGACAGAGAAACATTGCAATAGGCCACTCAGGGAAACTCAAGAACCTCTCTCAATTGAGATTTTTAAGGATAAAGGTTTGACAAACATCAGTGAAGAAAAGTCTAAACTTGTGTCATCTTATTCCGATACAAATAGACTAGATGACGTGTTTATTTCCGTAACTCTGTGCATTACACTACATACTGTTCCAGTAACTAACAGACAGTATACACTCAGCAATAGTCTGTTATTTTTAAATTCATATACGGAGACTGCTGAGAAGCAAAGTAAATATTTGCCATCAAGTAGCCCTGATTTTCTATAGCTTTGCTTTTAGAGAAAACGTTAATATTTACTATTAAATATATCTGTTGGATTCTGCCATGATCTTGTCTGCATTTCTATTCTGTGGCCGTTTATCTATCTGTATGTCCTGGGGGAAATTAATAGTTGTTATAGTTTCTTTTTCAGGCGTAACTACTACCCTAGTTTACAGTTCCAATAAAACATAAAGGAAACAATCTCTTTGCTTGTTGTTCCTGGAACAGCTTTGGTAATATGTATTGGAGCGTGCTAGAGTTTGGCTGAGTACTTTGAAGTATTAATAGAAACGGAGGGCCATGTGCCAGAACTGACCAGTTGTCCAAGATGATGGGGAAAAAAAGCCCGACAGATAAGCAAACTGAAGCCAGAACATTAAACAACTTCTCAAAGCCACATAATAAGTCAGTGCAAGAACATCAAGGGACTGCCACGTGCTCCCTTCTGCGTAACAAGACGCCTTTGCTTCGCTCTGTCATCTCCCAGGAGAGAATGAAGACTTACACAACCTATTTGTACTACAGGTTTCCAGTGCAAAAGCAACAACACATGGGGACTGTCTGCAGGCGACCCTGTGTTACGTGGCAGTCAGGAATGGGCAAGGCCGCGGTCTCCAAGGCGCCACAGCAGTGTAGTAAGCAACTACGGGTAGCTGTTACACCTACACTCAATTAAATAGTCTGTGAATCAGTAACACTGAGGGACAAACTCCAGAAGAAACATCAGCCTAGCAGAAGGGGTTGCAAATACTGGATTTGAATCAGGCACAGTAAGAACATGTACCTTACGACTTCACCTTCCAAGGTCTATCATCTCCTTTCCTCTCCCCTTTTTCCTTGGAAAGGGGTTGGATTCCTGCAATAACTTGAAGAGCACAACAATGACAAGACTAGGTCCCTGCAACCTAATACCCTGTCTCAAAGAGTAGCTAAAGCTTAACAAGAACTGCTCAAGATATTCAGTATTTTCTTTCAGTCTCCAACCACTATTCAACCAGGAGCTGGATGCAGTATCTATAATCTTATTGCTATGTGTTTGTTAAGCTCCCATGAAAGTCAAGCATTCCCAAGAATGCATGTTTCAGCGTTCACAACATATTTTGGCAAGGGGTTTCACATGTTGATTCGTTCTTGGGTGAGAAATCACCTCTTCGTGTTTGTTTTGATAAAGTTCTCACTAGCTGCATCTGCTGCTCCCTAGCTCCGGTAGGGATGCATTATGAAATTACTGCTTTTTCCATGTCTCAATGCCATGTGTGATTTTGTAGAACCCCACTATATGCCCTTTTATTCATCTTTTTTTTCCACATTCAGGAGATGCAGCCTGGTCATCCTTGTTACCCTTGTCTGAACTTTTCCCAGTTCATTTATCTCCCACCTTGAGATAGCGGGCTAAAATCACACAGCACTAGATTCTAGAAGAGCATGGATCTAAGGATTCTAGAAGGGTACGGATGCAGCCCAGAACTGCACGCAATACTCCAGGTGTGGCCTCACCAGAGCTGCGTAGATATTACTTTACATTTATCTATATGGAATTCCATCTGCCATTTTATTGCACAGTGAACGTTATAGTCCTGTAATTCTTCACAGTGCACCCATTCTATCATGAGTAACAACACCCAGGATCATTAGCAAACAGTGTTACTTCATTGTTCACTTTTCTAGGCTTTTCATGGACATGCTGAATAGCAGGACTCCACTCACAGTTCCTCCTCCATGTGGAAAACTAACCATGCACTGAAAGTTGAAAAATATCTGAAATCCTGAAAAAAAAAGGCTGAATAGAAGACATAGAGTCCTGCTGAGGTCTAACTTAACCATATCAGTAAGTTCAAATTAAACATGATTCGATTAAGATCAATTTCTGCAATTCATAAATTCAAACGGGATTTAGAAAAGAAAAATCAATGATAATGATCTTAAAGAAGGCCTGGAATCTTTCAACTTAAATGGCCCCAAAGCACTTTACAAACTATACCTCCTAAAATCTTCTATAAATTTAAAGCTATCAATCACTATTAATGAGAAAATTTCACTATAGTTGAGGAGAAAAAAAAATTGTTCAGCTGATATAAACAAAACCGCTCAGCCAGACAGAAGCCAATTCTCACACAGAAATTCACTCAGATCACTGGTATGCAGGCTTTTGCCCTTCACGAACAATGATGTCCTCTGGTTTTTAATTATACTACTCTAGTGTTATAAATTACTTATATGCCACAATAACTTAAAATATGTTTTTATAAATACCTAAAAATCTCCGTTTTAGGTCTCATTCGGAAGCACCGTATCCCTCCTTCTCTCCCAAATCAGTGAACTAATTCAATGAAAACTTAGAAGATTTCCCTTTTGAATTCTTACACCATCCACAACCTTCCTGCAAAAATTGACCAAATCTGATCATTTACTAGTTTATGAAGTGTGACAGGATTACAGTTTGAGGCAGTTTAGTTTGAAGATATGCACAATTACTCTATGTTTCACTCAGCTTAAACTTTTCAAAAGCTAACCTTTCCTTTGCAAATCTGGCTAGTTCCATTTTTCTACCCTGTGACTTTGCTTATTTGATCATGTAAATCATTGTACAAATCAGTGTACAAATGGAGGATAGTTTTGCTGTATGTGAATGATGCTCTTGGACCAGAGGAGAACTAAAAAGCCTGTGTCTCTTCTGTTTGGAGAGAAGGCAGAGGGCAGATGTGAGTGAGGTTTACAAAATTTTGAAGGAGACAGGTAAGATGCATGCAGAACTGTTGCACACCAAACCCTGCAATGTTAGAAGCAGGGGCACTTTTGTGTTCACCACAGAGGACTGAACTTGTGAACTTGCTGTAGAGACAGACAAGTTCAAAAAGGGACCAGACAAATTCAAGGACAACAAGTCTGTAAAAGGAGATTAAAAGGCTGAGGCAGGAATGTCCCTTCCAACATCCTGAATAAAGCAACTGTCAAGGTTGAGGAAGTATGAGGGGAAATAAACTGAACAAAGTGGCTGGGCTCACGTGCACTCCCTAGTTAGCCTCTCTTATTGCCCCAGAGGGCAACAGAAAATTGAGCTAGGCAATTGCTTTGGCAAATAAGGCATTCCTCATTATTGCAACCTGTGAGTTTGTGTGGCACAGTGCAGAGGCTGGGAATACTGGTGCAAATTCCCTGTTGAACTGGCACAATTGCACCTCTGCAGCTGCTTCCCACAGTGAGCAGAGTGAGATCCCATCTACTGGGATACTCATGATATAGGCAGCCTGCTAATTCCTCAGAGGTAAAATTTAGCATGCTGAGGAAGGTCTGAGTTAATTTTTAAGTTAGCAAAATGTACGTGATTACTGTCTATTCTCAGGTACTGGTGTTATAATTCCTTAAAAATGCTTTGTAAAATTTCACAAGTGATTGCAGTTTAAAAAACAAAACCAACTGCGTACAGTTGTTGCAGCAGAAGTATATGAACCTCTTACCTTTTGGGTAAATGTCTTTCAAAGGCACATTTCCAGGTGCTATAATTCTGACTATTTGATTAGAAGCCAATAAAGTTACACAATTGGTTTGTTTTGCAGCTCCTGTTTTCCTCCGGGCTCCGTAATAAAATGAATCAGAAGGAGAAGTGTGTCTGCGACTCAGAGAGGAGTTTCTTTTCCAGCTGTACACTTCACTGGGAGACTGCAAGAGAAATGGATTCCACTGAACAAAAAGCTTCCATTACCGAACCTATAAACAAACTTCTCTTGCTGAGTTCCACTTCACATCCAGTTTCAAATCAGATGTGAATACTGTGGTTACTTCTCATGTCATTACAAGGAAAAGACCTGCAGTATTTTGTCAGTAAAACTACCTATAAAGGAAGGTCAAGCAACAGACCACCTACATAAACTTGTCAGTCAAGCTGATGATTTAGAGACGAATCAATATATTTTTATATCAAACCAGGAGTAGAAAGTATTGAAATAGGCTCACCTGGACCTAAACTAATAAAAGGGTTTAATGTAGTGAACTATTACCATAATCTAAGTTCTCATTCTAAATAAGTGCAAATTCTTTGAGATATTGAATCCAAAAGCAGACACTATGGCTCAGGCTCAGCAACATGTTCAGACACACAAACGTAGGCAGGTATCGACATGTGAGCCAGATGCTTCATCTCCTATACAGACAATAGAACAAATAGGATCTGATCTTAATATCTCTACGTTTGTTTAACTTAGCACTGCTACTATAAATAAGACCTTGCACATACATAAACACCTACACCATCAGCACCTAAATCTAGTGGATTTAGGAGTCTGAATCTGGTGTTTATTTCCACCCTTAGTATTGAGGAGTGTAGCATCCCCAGCAACCCCTCTTCTAAGCTGCCTCCTTTGCCTAATAATGAACTCACAACTGTTTTTTAGAGTACAGATTTAAAAAAAAAAGAGCAAGTATAATCAATCTGGTTATCTGAATCACATAAAAACTAACTGCAAGGAA